>JAUIMM010003303.1:0-119355 GCA_031769625.1 Taudactylus pleione | reverse complement strand
ACTTTAAGTCAATGGAGATTTTTATTTGCTTTAAATGCTTGCAGTTTTCGATCCATGTGGTCTAGAATTATGCCATAGAGCTTGTTCAGAGCTTAACTCATACCAAATTTTGGGCCATTTTGACCATAAGGTGGTGGAGAAACAGCAGGTCAATGAAAGGGTTCCTAGGATCCATCGGTCCACTTTAAGTCAATGGAGATTTTAATTTGCTTTAAATGCTCCTAGTTATCGATCCATGTGGTCTACAATTATGGGAAAGACCTTGTTCAGAGCTAAATTCATACCAAATTTTGGGCCATTTTGACCATAAGGCGGTTGAGAAACAGCAGGTCAAAAAAAGGGTTCCTAGGCTCCTTCGATCCACTTTAAGTCAATGGAGATTTTTATTTGCTTTAAATGCTTGCAGTTATCTATTCATGTGGTCTACAATTATTGGACCAGTATAGCTGGACAGAGCTTGTTCTGAGTTACATTCACACGAAATTTTGGGCCATTTTGACCGTAAGGTGGTGGAGAAACAGCAGATCAAACAAAGCATTCCTAGTCTCCTTCTGTCCACTTTAAGTCAATGGAGATTTTAATTTGCTTTAAATGCTTGCAGTTATTGATCAATGTGGTCTACAATTATATGAAAGACCATGTTCAGAGCTACATTCATACCAAATTTTGGGCCATTTTAACCGTAAGGTGGTGGAGAAACAGCAGGTCAAAAAAAGGGTTCCTAGGCTTCTTCGGTCCACTTTAAGTCAATGGAGATTTTTATTTGCTTTAAGTGCTTGCAGTTATCGAACCATGAGTTCTACAATTAAGGGTCCAGTATCGCTGGAAAGAGCTTGTTCTGCGATACATTCACACGAAATTTCAGGGCATTTTGATCAGAAGGTTGTGGAGAAACAGCAGGTCAAAAAAAGTATTCCTAGGCTCCTTCGGTCCACTTTAAGTCAATGGAGATTTTTATTTGCTTTAAATGCTTGCAGTTATCTATTCATGTGGTCTACAATTATTGGACCAGTATTGCTGGACAGAGCTTGTTCTGAGTTACATTCATACCAAATTTTGGGCCATTTTGACCGTAAGGTGGTGGAGAAACAGCAGGTCAAAAAAAGGGTTCCTAGGCTTCTTCGGTCCACTTTAAGTCAATGGAGATTTCTATTTGCTTTAAATGCTTGCAGTTATCTATTCATGTGGTCTACAATTATTGGACCAGTATTGCTGGACAGAGCTTGTTCTGAGTTACATTCACACGAAATTTCGGGCCACTTTGACCATAAGGTGGTGGAGAAACAGCAGATCAAACAAAGCATTCCTAGTCTCCTTCGGTCCACTTTAAGTCAATGGAGATTTTTATTTGCTTTAAATGCTTGCAGTTATCGAACCATGTCGTCTACAATTATGGGTCCAGTATGGCTGGAAAGAGCTTGTTCTGAGTTACATTCACACCAAATTTCGGGCCATTTTGACCGTAAATTGGTGGAGAAACAGCAGGTCAAAAAAAGGGTTCCTAGGCTCCTTCGGTCCACTTTAAGTCAATTGAGATTTTTATTTGCTTTAAATGCTTGTAGTTTTCGATCCATGTGGTCTACAATTATGCGAAAGAGCTTGTTCAGAGCTACATTCTTACCAAATTTTGGGCCATTTTGACCATAAGGTGGTGGAGAAACAGCAGGTCAAAGAAAGGGTTCCTAGGCTCCATCGGTCCACTTTAAGTCAATGGAGATTTTAATTTGCTTTAAATGCTCATAGTTATCGATCCATGTGGTCTACAATTATGGGAAATACCTTGTTCAGAGCTACATTCATACCAAATTTTGGGCCATTTTGACCGTAAGGTGGTGGAGAAACAGCAGGTCAAAAAAAGGGTTCCTAGGCTTCTTCGGTCCACTTTAAGTCAATGGAGATTTTTATTTGCTTTAAATGCTCGCAGTTATCGAACCATGTGGTCTACAATTATGGGAAAGACCTTGTTCAGAGCTACATTCTTACCAAATTTCAGGCCATTTTGACTGTAAGGAGGTGGAGAAACAGCAGGTCAAAGAAAGGGTACCTAGGCTCCATCGGTCCACTTTAAGTCAATGGAGATTTTAATTTGCTTTAAATGCTTGCAGTTATCCATCCATGTGGTCTACAATTATGGGACCAGTATGACTGGAAAGACCTTGTTCAGAGCTACGTTCACACCAAATTTCGGGCCATTTTGACCGTAAGGTGGTGGAGAAACAGCAGGTCAAAGAAAGGTTTCCTAGGCTCCATCGGTCCACTTTAAGTCAATGGAGATTTTAATTTGCTTTAAATGCTCCTAGTTATCGATCCATGTGGTCTACAATTATGGGAAAGACCTTGTTCAGAGCTACATTCATACCAAATTTTGGGCCATTTTGACCGTAAGGTGGTGGAGAAACAGCAGGTCAAAAAAAGGGTTCCTAGGCTCCTTCGGTCCACTTTAAGTCAATGGAGATTTTTATTTGCTTTAAAAGCTTGTAGTTTTCGATCCATGTGGTCTACAATTATGCGAAAGAGCTTGTTCAGAGCTACACTCATACCAAATTTTGGGCCATTTTGACCATAAGGTGGTGGAGAAACAGCAGGTCAAAGAAAGGGTTCCTAGGCTCCATCGGTCCACTTTAAGTCAATGGAGATTTTAATTTGCTTTAAATGCTCATAGTTATCGATCCATGTGGTCTACAATTATGGGAAAGACCTTGTTCAGAGCTACATTCATACCAAATTTTGGGCCATTTTGACCGTAAGGTGGTGGAGAAACAGCAGGTCAAAAAAAGGGTTCCTAGGCTTCTTCGGTCCACTTTAAGTCAATGGAGATTTTTATTTGCTTTAAATGCTTGCAGATATCGAACCATGTGGTCTACAATTAAGCGTCCAGTATGGCTGGAAAGAGTTTGTTCTGACTTACATTCACACGAAATTTCAGGGCATTTTGATCAGAAGGTGGTGAAGAAACAGCAGGTCAAAGAAAGTATTCCAAGGCTCCTTCGGTCCACTTTAAGTCAATGGAGATTTTTATTTGCTTTAAATGCTTGCAGTTATCTATTCATGTGGTCTATAATTATTGGACCAGTATGGCTGGACAGAGCTTGTTCTGAGTTACATTCACACGAAATTTTGGGCCATTTTGACCTTAAGGTGGTGGAGAAACAGCAGATCAAACAAAGCATTCCTAGTCTCCTTCTGTCCACTTTATGTCAATGGAGATTTTAATTTGCTTTAAATGCTTGCAGTTATTGATCAATGTGGTCTACAATTATATGAAAGGCCATGTTCAGAGCTACATTCATACCAAATTTTGGGCCATTTTGACCGTAAGGTGGTGGAGAAACAGCAGGTCAAAAAAAGGGTTCCTAGGCTTCTTCGGTCCACTTTAAGTCAATGGAGATTTTTATTTGCTTTAAGTGCTTGCAGTTATCGAACCATGTGGTCTACAATTAAGGGTCCAGTATTGCTGGAAAGAGCTTGTTCAGCGTTACATTCACACGAAATTTCAGGGCATTTTGATCAGAAGGTGGTGGAGAACCAGCAGGTCAAAGAAAGTATTCCTAGGCTCCTTCGGTCCACTTTAAGTCAATGGAGATTTTTATTTGCTTTAAATGCTTGCAGTTATCTATTCATGTGGTCTACAATTATTGGACCAGTATTGCTGGACAGAGCTTGTTCTGAGATACATTCACACCAAATTTTGGGCCATTTTGACAGTAAGGTGGTGGAGAAACAGCAGGTCAAAAAAAGGGTTCCTAGGCATCTTCGGTCCACTTTAAGTCAATGGAGATTTTTATTTGCTTTAAATGCTTGCAGTTATCTATTCATGTGGTCTACAATTATTGGACCAGTATTGCTGGACAGAGCTTGTTCTGGGTTACATTCACACAAAATTTCGGGCCACTTTGACCATAAGGTGGTGGAGAAACAGCAGATCAAACAATGTATTCCTAGTCTCCTTCGGTCCACTTTAAGTCAATGGAGATTTTTATTTGCTTTACATGCTTGCAGTTATCGAACCATGTCGTCTACAATTATGGGTCCAGTATGGCTGGAAAGAGCTTGTTCTGAGTTACATTCACACCAAATTTTGGGCCATTTTGACCGTAAGGTGGTGGAGAAACAGCAGGTCAAAAAAAGGGTTCCTAGGCATCTTCGGTCCACTTTAAGTCAATGGAGATTTTTATTTGCTTTAAATGCTTGCAATTTTCGATCCATGTGGTCTACAATTATGCGAAAGAGCTTGTTCAGAGCTACACTCATACCAAATTTTGGGCCATTTTAGCCATAAGGTGGTGGAGAAACAGCAGGTGAAAGAAAGGGTTCCAAGGATCCATCGGTCCACTTTAAGTCAATGGAGATTTTAATTTGCTTTAAATGCTCCTAGTTATCGATCCATGTGGTCTACAATTATGGGAAAGACCTTGTTCAGAGCTACACTCATACCAAATTTTGGGCCATTTTGACCATAAGGTGGTGGAGAAACAGCAGGTCAAAGAAAGGGTTCCTAGTATCCATCGGTCCACTTTAAGTCAATGGAGATTTTAATTTGCTTTAAATGCTCCTAGTTATCGATCCATGTGGTCTACAATTATGGGAAAGACCTTGTTCAGAGCTAAATTCATACCAAATTTTGGGCCATTTTGACCGTAAGGTGGTGGAGAAACAGCAGGTCAAAAAAAGGGTTCCTTGGCTCCTTCGGTCCACTTTAAGTCAATGGAGATTTTAATTTGCTTTAAATGCTCCTAGTTATCGATCCATGTGGTCTACAATTAAGGGAAAGAGCTTGTTCAGAGCTACATTCCCACAAAATTTCGGGCCATTTTGACCATAAGATGGTGGAGAAACAGCAGATCAAAGAAAGCATTCCTAGTCTCCTTCGGTCCACTTTAAGTCAATGGAGATTTTTTTTTGCTTTAAATGCTTGCAGTTATCGAACCATGTGGTCTACAATTATGGGTCCAGTATGGCTGGAAAGAGCTTGTTCAGAGCTACATTCACACCAAATTTCGGGCCATTTTGACCGTAAGGTGGTGGAGAAACAGCAGGTCAAAAAAAGGGTTCCTAGGCTCCTTCGGTCCACTTTAAGTCAATGGAGATTTTTATTTGCTTTAAAAGCTTGTAGTTTTCGATCCATGTGGTCTACAATTATGCGAAAGAGCTTGTTCAGAGCTACACTCATACCAAATTTTGGGCCATTTTGACCATAAGGTGGTGGAGAAACAGCAGGTCAAAGAAAGGGTTCCTAGGCTCCATCGGTCCACTTTAAGTCAATGGAGATTTTAATTTGCTTTAAATGCTCATAGTTATCGATCCATGTGGTCTACAATTATGGGAAAGACCTTGTTCAGAGCTACATTCATACCAAATTTTGGGCCATTTTGACCGTAAGGTGGTGGAGAAACAGCAGGTCAAAAAAAGGGTTCCTAGGCTTCTTCGGTCCACTTTAAGTCAATGGAGATTTTTATTTGCTTTAAATGCTTGCAGATATCGAACCATGTGGTCTACAATTAAGCGTCCAGTATGGCTGGAAAGAGTTTGTTCTGACTTACATTCACACGAAATTTCAGGGCATTTTGATCAGAAGGTGGTGAAGAAACAGCAGGTCAAAGAAAGTATTCCAAGGCTCCTTCGGTCCACTTTAAGTCAATGGAGATTTTTATTTGCTTTAAATGCTTGCAGTTATCTATTCATGTGGTCTATAATTATTGGACCAGTATGGCTGGACAGAGCTTGTTCTGAGTTACATTCACACGAAATTTTGGGCCATTTTGACCTTAAGGTGGTGGAGAAACAGCAGATCAAACAAAGCATTCCTAGTCTCCTTCTGTCCACTTTATGTCAATGGAGATTTTAATTTGCTTTAAATGCTTGCAGTTATTGATCAATGTGGTCTACAATTATATGAAAGGCCATTTTCAGAGCTACATTCATACCAAATTTTGGTCCATTTTGACCGTAAGGTGGTGGAGAAACAGCAGGTCAAAAAAAGGGTTCCTAGGCTTCTTCGGTCCACTTTAAGTCAATGGAGATTTTTATTTGCTTTAAGTGCTTGCAGTTATCGAACCATGTGGTCTACAATTAAGGGTCCAGTATCGCTGGAAAGAGCTTGTTCTGCGTTACATTCACACGAAATTTCAGGGCATTTTGATCAGAAGGTGGTGGAGAACCAGCAGGTCAAAGAAAGTATTCCTAGGCTCCTTCGGTCCACTTTAAGTCAATGGAGATTTTTATTTGCTTTAAATGCTTGCAGTTATCTATTTATGTGGTCTACAATTATTGGACCAGTATTGCTGGACAGAGCTTGTTCTGAGTTACATTCACACCAAATTTTGGGCCATTTTGACAGTAAGGTGGTGGAGAAACAGCAGGTCAAAAAAAGGGTTCCTAGGCATCTTCGGTCCACTTTAAGTCAATGGAGATTTTTATTTGCTTTAAATGCTTGCAGTTTTCTATTCATGTGGTCTACAATTATTGGACCAGTATTGCTGGACAGAGCTTGTTCTGGGTTACATTCACACGAAATTTCGGGCCACTTTGACCATAAGGTGGTGGAGAAACAGCAGATCAAACAAAGTATTCCTAGTCTCCTTCGGTCCACTTTAAGTCAATGGAGATTTTTATTTGCTTTACATGCTTGCAGTTATCGAACCATGTCGTCTACAATTATGGGTCCAGTATGGCTGGAAAGAGCTTGTTCTGAGTTACATTCACACCAAACTTTGGGCCATTTTGACCGTAAGGTGGTGGAGAAACAGCAGGTCAAAAAAAGGGTTCCTAGGCATCTTCGGTCCACTTTAAGTCAATGGAGATTTTTATTTGCTTTAAATGCTTGCAGTTTTCGATCCATGTGGTCTACAATTATGCGAAAGAGCTTGTTCAGAGCTACACTCATACCAAATTTTGGGCCATTTTGACCATAAGGTGGTGGAGAAACAGCAGGTGAAAGAAAGGGTTCCAAGGATCCATCGGTCCACTTTAAGTCAATGGAGATTTTAATTTGCTTTAAATGCTCCTAGTTATCGATCCATGTGGTCTACAATTATGGGAAAGACCTTGTTCAGAGCTACACTCATACCAAATTTTGGGCCATTTTGACCATAAGGTGGTGGAGAAACAGCAGGTCAAAGAAAGGGTTCCTAGTATCCATCGGTCCACTTTAAGTCAATGGAGATTTTAATTTGCTTTAAATGCTCCTAGTTATCGATCCATGTGGTCTACAATTATGGGAAAGACCTTGTTCAGAGCTAAATTCATACCAAATTTTGGGCCATTTTGACCGTAAGGTGGTGGAGAAACAGCAGGTCAAAAAAAGGGTTCCTTGGCTCCTTCGGTCCACTTTAAGTCAATGGAGATTTTTATTTGCTTTAAATGCTTGCAGTTTTCGATCCATGTGGTCTACAATTATGCGAAAGAGCTTGTTCAGAGCTACAGTCATACCAAATTTTGGGCCATTTTGACCGTAAGGTGGTGGAGAAACAGCAGGTCATAGAAAGGGTTCCTAGGCTCCATCGGTCCACTTTAAGTCAATGGAGATTTTAATTTGCTTTAAATGCTCCTAGTTATCGATCCATGTGGTCTACAATTAAGGGAAAGAGCTTGTTCAGAGCTACATTCCCACAAAATTTCGGGCCATTTTGACCATAAGATGGTGGAGAAACAGCAGATCAAAGAAAGCATTCCTAGTCTCCTTCGGTCCACTTTAAGTCAATGGAGATTTTTTTTTGCTTTAAATGCTTGCAGTTATCGAACCATGTGGTCTACAATTATGGGTCCAGTATGGCTGGAAAGAGCTTGTTCAGAGCTACATTCACACCAAATTTCGGGCCATTTTGACAGTAAGGTGGTGGAGAAACAGCAGGTCAAAAAAAGGGTTCCTAGTCTCCTTCGGTCCACTTTAAGTCAATGGAGATTTTTATTTGCTTTAAATGCTTGCAGTTTTCGATCCATGTGGTCTACAATTATGCGAAAGAGCTTGTTCAGAGCTACAGTCATACCAAATTTTGGGCCATTTTGACCGTAAGGTGGTGGAGAAACAGCAGGTCATAGAAAGGGTTCCTAGGCTCCATCGGTCCACTTTAAGTCAATGGAGATTTTAATTTGCTTTAAATGCTCCTAGTTATCGATCCATGTGGTCTACAATTAAGGGAAAGAGCTTGTTCAGAGCTACATTCCCACAAAATTTCGGGCCATTTTGACCATAAGATGGTGGAGAAACAGCAGATCAAAGAAAGCATTCCTAGTCTCCTTCGGTCCACTTTAAGTCAATGGAGATTTTTTTTTGCTTTAAATGCTTGCAGTTATCGAACCATGTGGTCTACAATTATGGGTCCAGTATAGCTGGAAAGAGCTTGTTCAGAGCTACATTCACACCAAATTTCGGGCCATTTTGACAGTAAGGTGGTGGAGAAACAGCAGGTCAAAAAAAGGGTTCCTAGTCTCCTTCGGTCCACTTTAAGTCAATGGAGATTTTTATTTGCTTTAAATGCTTGCAGTTTTCGATCCATGTGGTCTACAATTATGCGAAAGAGCTTGTTAGAGCTACACTCATACCAAATTTTGGGCCATTTTGACCATAAGGTGGTGGAGAAACAGCAGGTCAAAGAATGGGTTCCTAGGCTCCATCTGTCCACTTTAAGTCAATGGAGATTTTAATTTGCTTTAAATGCTCCTAGTTATCGATCCATGTGGTCTACAATTAAGGCAAGACTTTGTTCAGAGCTACATTCATACCAAATTTTGGGCCATTTTGACCGTAAGGTGGTGGAGAAACAGCAGGTCAAAAAAAGGGTTCCTAGGCTCCTTCGGTCCACTTTAAGTCAATGGAGATTTTTATTTGCTTTAAATGCTTGTAGTTTTCGATCCATGTGGTCTACAATTATGTGAAAGAGCTTGTTCAGAGCTACACTCATACCAAATTTTGGGCCATTTTGACCATAAGGTGGTGGAGAAACAGCAGGTCAAAGAAAGGGTTCCTAGGCTCCATCGGTCCACTTTAAGTCAATGGAGATTTTAATTTGCTTTAAATGCTCATAGTTATCGATCCTTGTGGTCTACAATTATGGGAAAGACCTTGTTCAGTGCTACATTCATACCAAATTTTGGGCCATTTTGACCGTAAGGTGGAGGAGAAACAGCAGGTCAAAAAGAGGGTTCCTAGGCTTCTTCGGTCCACTTTAAGTCAATGGAGATTTTCATTTGCTTTAAATGTTTGCAGTTATCGAACCATGTGGTCTACAATTAAGGGTCCAGTATGGCTGGAAAGAGCTTGTTCTGAGTTACATTCACACGAAATTTCAGGGCATTTTGATCAGATAGTGGTGGAGAAACAGCAGGTCAAAGAAAGTATTCCTAGGCTCCTTCGGTCCACTTTAAGTCAATGGAGATTTTTATATGCTTTAAATGCTTGCAGTTATCTATTCATGTGGTCTACAATTATTGGACCAGTATGGCTGGACAGAGCTTGTTCTGAGTTACATTCACACGAAATTTTGGGCCATTTTGACCGTAAAGTGGTGGAGAAACAGCAGATCAAACAAAGCATTCCTAGTCTCCTTCGGTCCACTTTAAGTCAATGGAGATTTTTATTTGCTTTAAATGCTTGCAGTTTTCGATCCATCTGGTCTACAATTATGCGAAAGAGCTTGTTCAGAGCTACACTTATACCAAATTTTGGGCCATTTTGACCATAAGGTGGAGGAGAAACAACAGGTCAAAGAAAGGGTTCCTAGGCTCCATCGGTCCACTTTAAGTCAATGGAGATTTTAATTTGCTTTAAATGCTCCTAGTTATCGATCCATGTGGTCTACAATTAAGGGAAAGACCTTGTTCAGAGCTACATTCATACCAAATTTTGGGCCATTTTGACCATAAGGTGGTGGAGAAACAGCAGGTCAAAAAAAGGGTTCCTAGGCTTCTTCGGTCCACTTTAAGTCAATGGAGATTTTTATTTGCTTTAAATGCTTGCAGTTATCGAACCATGTGGTCTACAATTATTGGACCAGTATGGCTGGAAAGATCTTTTTCAGAGCTACATTCCCACCAACTTTCGGGCCAATTTGACCATAAGGTGGTGGAGAAACAGCAGGTCAAAGAAAGGGTTCCTAGGCTCCATCGGTCCACTTTATGTCAATGGAGATTTTAATTTGCTTTAAATGCTTGCAGTTATCGATCTATGTGGTCTACAATTATTCGACCAGTATGGCTGGAAAGAGCTTGTTCTGAGTTTTATTCACACGAAATTTCGGGCCATTTTTATCAGAACGTGGTGGAGAAACAGCAGATCAAAGAAAGCATTCCTAGTCTCCTTCGGTCCACTTTAAGTCAATGGAGATTTTTATTTGCTTTCAATGCTTGCAGTTATCGAACCATGTGGTCTACAATTATGGGTCCACAATGGCTGGAAAGAGCTTGTTCTGAGTTACATTCACACGAAATTTCGGGCCATTTTGACCATAAGGTGGTGGAGAAACAGCAGATCAAAGAAAGCATTCCTAGTCTCCTTCGGTCCACTTTAAGTCAATGGAGATTTTCTATTTGCATTAAATGCTTGCAGTTATCGAACTATGTGGTCTACAATTATGGGAAAGACCTTGTTCAGAGCTACATTCTTACCAAATTTCAGGCCATTTACTGTATTGGAGGTGGAGAAACAGCAGGTCAAAGAAAGGGTACCTAGGCTCCATCGGTCCACTTTAAGTCAATGGAGATTTTAATTTGCTTTAAATGCTTGCAATTATCCATCCATGTGGTCTACATTTATTGGATTAGTATGGCTGGAAAGAGCTTGTTCTGAGCTACATTGACACCAAATTTCGGGCCATTTTGACAGTAAGGTGGTGTAGAAACAGCAGGTCAAAGAAAGCATTCCTAGTCTCCTTCGGTCCACTTTAAGTCAATGGAGATTTTTATTTGCTTTACATGCTTGCAGTTATCGAACCATGTCGTCTACAATTATGGGTCCAGTATGGCTGGAAAGAGCTTGTTCTGAGTTACATTCACACCAAATTTTGGGCCATTTTGACCGTAAGGTGGTGGAGAAACAGCAGGTCAAAAAAAGGGTTCCTAGGCATCTTCGGTCCACTTTAAGTCAATGGAGATTTTTATTTGCTTTAAATGCTTGCAGTTTTCGATCCATGTGTTCTACAATTATGCGAAAGAGCTTGTTCAGAGCTACACTCATTCCAAATTTTGGGCCATTTTGACCATAAGGTGGTGGAGAAACAGTAGGTGAAAGAAAGGGTTCCTAGGATCCATCGGTCCACTTTAAGTCAATGGAGATTTTAATTTGCTTTAAATGCTCCTAGTTATCGATCCATGTGGTCTACAATTATGGGAAAGACCTTGTTCAGAGCTACACTCATACCAAATTTTGGGCCATTTTGACAATAAGGTGGTGGAGAAACAGCAGGTCAAAGAAAGGGTTCCTAGTATCCATCGGTCCACTTTAAGTCAATGGAGATTTTAATTTGCTTTAAATGCTCCTAGTTATCGATCCATGTGGTCTACAATTATGGGAAAGACCTTGTTCAGAGCTAAATTCATACCAAATTTTGGGCCATTTTGACTGTAAGGTGGTGGAGAAACAGCAGGTCAAAAAAAGGGTTCCTTGGCTCCTTCGGTCCACTTTAAGTCAATGGAGATTTTTATTTGCTTTAAATGCTTGCAGTTTTCAATCCATGTGGTCTACAATTATGCGAAAGAGCTTGTTCAGAGCTACAGTCATACCAAATTTTGGGCCATTTTGACCGTAAGGTGGTGGAGAAACAGCAGGTCATAGAAAGGGTTCCTAGGCTCCATCGGTCCACTTTAAGTCAATGGAGATTTTAATTTGCTTTAAATGCTCCTAGTTATCGATCCATGTGGTCTACAATTAAGGGAAAAAGCTTGTTCAGAGCTACATTCCCACAAAATTTCGGGCCATTTTGACCATAAGATGGTGGAGAAACAGCAGATCAAAGAAAGCATTCCTAGTCTCCTTCGGTCCACTTTAAGTCAATGGAGATTTTTTTTTGCTTTAAATGCTTGCAGTTATCGAACCATGTGGTCTACAATTATGGGTCCAGTATGGCTGGAAAGAGCTTGTTCAGAGCTACATTCACACCAAATTTCGGGCCATTTTGACAGTAAGGTGGTGGAGAAACAGCAGGTCAAAAAAAGGGTTGCTAGTCTCCTTCGGTCCACTTTAAGTCAATGGAGATTTTTATTTGCTTTAAATGCTTGCAGTTTTCGATCCATGTGGTCTACAATTATGCGAAAGAGCTTGTTAGAGCTACACTCATTCCAAATTTTGGGCCATTTTGACCATAAGGTGGTGGAGAAACAGTAGGTGAAAGAAAGGGTTCCTAGGATCCATCGGTCCACTTTAAGTCAATGGAGATTTTAATTTGCTTTAAATGCTCCTAGTTATCGATCCATGTGGTCTACAATTATGGGAAAGACCTTGTTCAGAGCTACACTCATACCAAATTTTGGGCCATTTTGACCATAAGGTGGTGGAGAAACAGCAGGTCAAAGAAAGGGTTCCTAGTATCCATCGGTCCACTTTAGGTCAATGGAGATTTTAATTTGCTTTAAATGCTCCTAGTTATCGATCCATGTGGTCTACAATTATGGGAAAGACCTTGTTCAGAGCTAAATTCATACCAAATTTTGGGCCATTTTGACTGTAAGGTGGTGGAGAAACAGCAGGTCAAAAAAAGGGTTCCTTGGCTCCTTCGGTCCACTTTAAGTCAATGGAGATTTTTATTTGCTTTAAATGCTTGCAGTTTTCAATCCATGTGGTCTACAATTATGCGAAAGAGCTTGTTCAGAGCTACAGTCATACCAAATTTTGGGCCATTTTGACCGTAAGGTGGTGGAGAAACAGCAGGTCATAGAAAGGGTTCCTAGGCTCCATCGGTCCACTTTAAGTCAATGGAGATTTTAATTTGCTTTAAATGCTCCTAGTTATCGATCCATGTGGTCTACAATTAAGGGAAAAAGCTTGTTCAGAGCTACATTCCCACAAAATTTCGGGCCATTTTGACCATAAGATGGTGGAGAAACAGCAGATCAAAGAAAGCATTCCTAGTCTCCTTCGGTCCACTTTAAGTCAATGGAGATTTTTTTTTGCTTTAAATGCTTGCAGTTATCGAACCATGTGGTCTACAATTATGGGTCCAGTATGGCTGGAAAGAGCTTGTTCAGAGCTACATTCACACCAAATTTCGGGCCATTTTGACAGTAAGGTGGTGGAGAAACAGCAGGTCAAAAAAAGGGTTGCTAGTCTCCTTCGGTCCACTTTAAGTCAATGGAGATTTTTATTTGCTTTAAATGCTTGCAGTTTTCGATCCATGTGGTCTACAATTATGCGAAAGAGCTTGTTAGAGCTACACTCATACCAAATTTTGGGCCATTTTGACCATAAGGTGGTGGAGAAACAGCAGGTCAAAGAAAGGGTTCCTAGGCTCCATCGGTCCACTTTAAGTCAATGGAGATTTTAATTTGCTTTAAATGCTCCTAGTTATCGATCCATGTGGTCTACAATTATGGGAAAGACCTTGTTCAGAGCTACATTCTTACCAAATTTTGGGCCATTTTGACCGTAAGGTGGAGGAGAAACAGCAGGTCAAAAAGAGGGTTCCTAGGCTTCTTCGGTCCACTTTAAGTCAATGGAGATTTTCATTTGCTTTAAATGTTTGCAGTTATCGAACCATGTGGTCTACAAATAAGGGTCCAGTATGGCTGGAAAGAGCTTGTTCTGAGTTACATTCACACGAAATTTCAGGGCATTTTGATCAGATAGTGGTGGAGAAACAGCAGGTCAAAGAAAGTATTCCTAGGCTCCTTCGGTCCACTTTAAGTCAATGGAGATTTTTATATGCTTTAAATGCTTGCAGTTATCTATTCATGTGGTCTACAATTATTGGACCAGTATGGCTGGACAGAGCTTGTTCTGAGTTACATTCACACGAAATTTTGGGCCATTTTGACCGTAAAGTGGTGGAGAAATAGCAGATCAAACAAAGCATTCCTAGTCTCCTTCGGTCCACTTTAAGTCAATGGAGATTTTTATTTGCTTTAAATGCTTGCAGTTTTCGATCCATCTGGTCTACAATTATGCGAAAGAGCTTGTTCAGAGCTACACTCATACCAAATTTTGGGCCATTTTGACCATAAGGTGGAGGACAAACAGCAGGTCAAAGAAAGGGTTCCTAGGCTCCATCGGTCCACTTTAAGTCAATGGAGATTTTAATTTGCTTTAAATGCTTCTAGTTATCGATCCATGTGGTCTACAATTAAGGGAAAGACCTTGTTCAGAGCTACATTCATACCAAATTTTGGGCCATTTTGACCGTAAGGTGGTGGAGAAACAGCAGGTCAAAAAAAGGGTTCCTAGGCTTCTTCGGTCCACTTTAAGTCAATGGAGATTTTTATTTGCTTTAAATGATTGCAGTTATCGAACCATGTGGTCTACAATTATTGGACCAGTATGGCTGGAAACATCTTGTTCAGAGCTACATTCCCACCAACTTTCGGGCCAATTTGACCATAAGGTGGTGGAGAAACAGCAGGTCAAAGAAAGGGTTCCTAGGCTCCATCGGTCCACTTTATGTCAATGGAGATTTTAATTTGCTTTAAATGCTTGCAGTTATCGATCCATGTGGTCTACAATTATTCGACCAGTATGGCTGGAAAGAGCTTGTTCTGAGTTTTATTCACACGAAATTTCGGGCCATTTTTATCAGAAGGTGGTGGAGAAACAGCAGATCAAAGAAAGCATTCCTAGTCTCCTTCGGTCCACTTTAAGTCAATGGAGATTTTTATTTGCTTTCAATGCTTGCAGTTATCGAACCATGTGGTCTACAATTATGGGTCCAGAATGGCTGGAAAGAGCTTGTTCTGAGTTACATTCACACGAAATTTCGGGCCATTTTGACCATAAGGTGGTGGAGAAACAGCAGATCAAAGAAAGCATTCCTAGTCTCCTTCGGTCCACTTTAAGTCAATGGAGATTTTCTATTTGCATTAAATGCTTGCAGTTATCGAACCATGTGGTCTACAATTATGGGAAAGACCTTGTTCAGAGCTACATTCTTACCAAATTTCAGGCCATTTACTGTAAGGAGGTGGAGAAACAGCAGGTCAAAGAAAGGGTACCTAGGCTCCATCGGTCCACTTTAAGTCAATGGAGATTTTAATTTGCTTTAAATGCTTGCAATTATCCATCCATGTGGTCTACATTTATTGGATTAGTATGGCTGGAAAGAGCTTGTTCTGAGCTACATTGACACCAAATTTCGGGCCATTTTGACAGTAAGGTGGTGTAGAAACAGCAGGTCAAAGAAAGCATTCCTAGTCTCCTTCGGTCCACTTTAAGTCAATGGAGATTTTATATTTGCATTAAATGCTTGCAGTTATCGAACCATGTGGTCTACAATTATGCGAAAGAGCTTGTTCAGAGCTACAGTCATACCAAATTTTGGGCCATTTTGACCGTAAGGTGGTGGAGAAACAGCAGGTCATAGAAAGGGTTACTAGGCTCCATCGGTCCACTTTAAGTTAATGGAGATTTTAATTTGCTTTAAATGCTCCAAGTTATCGATCCATGTGGTCTACAATTAAGGGAAAGAGCTTGTTCAGAGCTACATTCACACCAAATTTCGGGCCATTTTGACAAGTAAGGTGGTGGTGAAACAGCAGGTCAAAAAAAGGGTTGCTAGTCTCCTTCGGTCCACTTTAAGTCAATGGAGATTTTTATTTGCTTTAAATGCTTGCAGTTTTCGATCCATGTGGTCTACAATTATGCGAAAGAGCTTGTTAGAGCTACACTCATACCAAATTTTGGGCCATTTTGACCATAAGGTGGTGGAGAAACAGCAGGTCAAAGAAAGGGTTCCTAGGCTCCATCGGTCCACTTTAAGTCAATGGAGATTTTAATTTGCTTTAAATGCTCCTAGTTATCGATCCATGTGGTCTACAATTAAGGCAAGACTTTGTTCAGAGCTACATTCATACCAAATTTTGGGCCATTTTGACCGTAAGGTGGTGGAGAAACAGCAGGTCAAAAAAAGGGTTCCTAGGCTCCTTCGGTCCACTTTAAGTCAATGGAGATTTTTATTTGCTTTAAATGCTTGTAGTTTTCGATCCATGTGGTCTACAATTATGTGAAAGAGCTTGTTCAGAGCTACACTCATACCAAATTTTGGGCCATTTTGACCATAAGGTGGTGGAGAAACAGCAGGTCAAAGAAAGGGTTCCTAGGCTCCATCGGTCCACTTTAAGTCAATGGAGACTTTAATTTGCTTTAAATGCTCATAGTTATCGATCCATGTGGTCTACAATTATGGGAAAGACCTTGTTCAGAGCTACATTCATACCAAATTTTGGGCCATTTTGACCGTAAGGTGGAGGAGAAACAGCAGGTCAAAAAGAGGGTTCCTAGGCTTCTTCGGTCCACTTTAAGTCAATGGAGATTTTCATTTGCTTTAAATGTTTGCAGTTATCGAACCATGTGGTCTACAATTAAGGGTCCAGTATGGCTGGAAAGAGCTTGTTCTGAGTTACATTCACACGAAATTTCAGGGCATTTTGATCAGACAGTGGTGGAGAAACAGCAGGTCAAAGAAAGTATTCCTAGGCTCCTTCGGTCCACTTTAAGTCAATGGAGATTTTTATATGCTTTAAATGCTTGCAATTATCTATTCATGTGGTCTACAATTATTGGACCAGTATGGCTGGACAGAGCTTGTTCTGAGTTACATTCACACGAAATTTTGGGCCATTTTGACCGTAAAGTGGTGGAGAAACAGCAGATCAAACAAAGCATTCCTAGTCTCCTTCGGTCCACTTTAAGTCAATGGAGATTTTTATTTGCTTTAAATGCTTGCAGTTTTCGATCCATCTGGTCTACAATTATGCGAAAGAGCTTGTTCAGAGCTACACTCATACCAAATTTTGGGCCATTTTGACCGTAAGGTGGTGGAGAAACAGCAGGTCAAAAAAAGGGTTCCTAGGCTTCTTCGGTCCACTTTAAGTCAATGGAGATTTTTATTTGCTTTAAATGCTTGCAGTTATCGAACCATGTGGTCTACAATTATTGGACCAGTATGGCTGGAAACATCTTGTTCAGAGCTACATTCCCACCAACTTTCGGGCCAATTTGACCATAAGGTGGTGGAGAAACAGCAGGTCAAAGAAAGGGTTCCTAGGCTCCATCGGTCCACTTTATGTCAATGGAGATTTTATTTTGCTTTAAATGCTTGCAGTTATCGATCCATGTGGTCTACAATTATTCGACCAGTATGGCTGGAAAGAGCTTGTTCTGAGTTTTATTCACACGAAATTTCGGGCCATTTTTATCAGAAGGTGGTGGAGAAACAGCAGATCAAAGAAAGCATTCCTAGTCTCCTTCGGTCCACTTTAAGTCAATGGAGATTTTTATTTGCTTTCAATGCTTGCAGTTATCGAACCATGTGGTCTACAATTATGGGTCCAGAATGGCTGGAAAGAGCTTGTTCTGAGTTACATTCACACGAAATTTCGGGCCATTTTGACCATAAGGTGGTGGAGAAACAGCAGATCAAAGAAAGCATTCCTAGTCTCCTTCGGTCCACTTTAAGTCAATGGAGATTTTCTATTTGCATTAAATGCTTGCAGTTATCGAACCATGTGGTCTACAATTATGGGAAAGACCTTGTTCAGAGCTACATTCTTACCAAATTTCAGGCCATTTACTGTAAGGAGGTGGAGAAACAGCAGGTCAAAGAAAGGGTACCTAGGCTCCATCGGTCCACTTTAAGTCAATGGAGATTTTAATTTGCTTTAAATGCTTGCAATTATCCATCCATGTGGTCTACATTTATTGGATTAGTATGGCTGGAAAGAGCTTGTTCTGAGTTACATTCACACGAAATTTCAGGGCATTTTGATCAGATAGTGGTGGAGAAACAGCAGGTCAAAGAAAGTATTCCTAGGCTCCTTCGGTCCACTTTAAGTCAATGGAGATTTTTATATGCTTTAAATGCTTGCAGTTATCTATTCATGTGGTCTACAATTATTGGACCAGTATGGCTGGACAGAGCTTGTTCTGAGTTACATTCACACGAAATTTTGGGCCATTTTGACCGTAAAGTGGTGGAGAAACAGCAGATCAAACAAAGCATTCCTAGTCTCCTTCGGTCCACTTTAAGTCAATGGAGATTTTTATTTGCTTTAAATGCTTGCAGTTTTCGATCCATCTGGTCTACAATTATGCGAAAGAGCTTGTTCAGAGCTACACTCATACCAAATTTTGGGCCATTTTGACCATAAGGTGGAGGAGAAACAGCAGGTCAAAGAAAGGGTTCCTAGGCTCCATCGGTCCACTTTAAGTCAATGGAGATTTTAATTTGCTTTAAATGCTCCTAGTTATCGATCCATGTGGTCTACAATTATGGGAAAGACCTTGTTCAGAGCTACATTCATACCAAATTTTGGGCCATTTTGACCGTAAGGTGGTGGAGAAACAGCAGGTCAAAAAAAGGGTTCCTAGGCTTCTTCGGTCCACTTTAAGTCAATGGAGATTTTTATTTGCTTTAAATGCTTGCAGTTATCGAACCATGTGGTCTACAATTATTGGACCAGTATGGCTGGAAAGATCTTGTTCAGAGCTACATTCCCACCAACTTTCGGGCCAATTTGACCATAAGGTGGTGGAGAAACAGCAGGTCAAAGAAAGGGTTCCTAGGCTCCATCGGTCCACTTTATGTCAATGGAGATTTTAATTTCCTTTAAATGCTTGCAGTTATCGATCCATGTGGTCTACAATTATTCGACCAGTATGGCTGGAAAGAGCTTGTTCTGAGTTTTATTCACACGAAATTTCGGGCCATTTTTATCAGAAGGTGGTGGAGAAACAGCAGATCAAAGAAAGCATTCCTAGTCTCCTTCGGTCCACTTTAAGTCAATGGAGATTTTTATTTGCTTTCAATGCTTGCAGTTGTCGAACCATGTGGTCTACAATTATGGGTCCAGAATGGCTGGAAAGAGCTTGTTCTGAGTTACATTCACACGAAATTTCGGGCCATTTTGACCATAAGGTGGTGGAGAAACAGCAGATCAAAGAAAGCATTCCTAGTCTCCTTCGGTCCACTTTAAGTCAATGGAGATTTTCTATTTGCATTAAATGCTTGCAGTTATCGAACCATGTGGTCTACAATTATGGGAAAGACCTTGTTCAGAGCTACATTCTTACCAAATTTCAGGCCATTTACTGTAAGGAGGTGGAGAAACAGCAGGTCAAAGAAAGGGTACCTAGGCTCCATCGGTCCACTTTAAGTCAATGGAGATTTTAATTTGCTTTAAATGCTTGCAATTATCCATCCATGTGGTCTACATTTATTGGATTAGTATGGCTGGAAAGAGCTTGTTCTGAGCTACATTGACACCAAATTTCGGGCCATTTTGACAGTAAGGTGGTGTAGAAACAGCAGATCAAAGAAAGCATTCCTAGTCTCCTTCGGTCCACTTTAAGTCAATGGAGATTTTATATTTGCATTAAATGCTTGCAGTTATCGAACCATGTGGTCTACAATTATGCGAAAGAGCTTGTTCAGAGCTACAGTCATACCAAATTTTGGGCCATTTTGACCGTAAGGTGGTGGAGAAACAGCAGGTCATAGAAAGGGTTCCTAGGCTCCATCGGTCCACTTTAAGTCAATGGAGATTTTAATTTGCTTTAAATGCTCCTAGTTATCGATCCATGTGGTCTACAATTAAGGGAAAGAGCTTGTTCTGAGTTAAATTCACACGAAATTTCGGGCCATTTTGACCATAAGGTGGTGGAGAAACAGCAGATCAAAGAAAGCATTCCTAGTCTCCTTCGGTCCACTTTAAGTCAATGGAGATTTTCTATTTGCATTAAATGCTTGCAGTTATCGAACCATGTGGTCTACAATTATGGGAAAGACCTTGTTCAGAGCTACATTCTTACCAAATTTCAGGCCATTTACTGTAAGGAGGTGGAGAAACAGCAGGTCAAAGAAAGGGTAACTAGGCTCCATCGGTCCACTTTAAGTCAATGGAGATTTTAATTTGCTTTAAATGCTTGCAATTATCCATCCATGTGGTCTACATTTATTGGATTAGTATGGCTGGAAAGAGCTTGTTCTGAGCTACATTGACACCAAATTTCGGGCCATTTTGACAGTAAGGTGGTGTAGAAACAGCAGGTCAAAGAAAGCATTCCTAGTCTCCTTCGGTCCACTTTAAGTCAATGGAGATTTTATATTTGCATTAAATGCTTGCAGTTATCGAACCATGTGGTCTACAATTATGCGAAAGAGCTTGTTCAGAGCTACAGTCATACCAAATTTTGGGCCATTTTGACCGTAAGGTGGTGGAGAAACAGCAGGTCATAGAAAGGGTTACTAGGCTCCATCGGTCCACTTTAAGTCAATGGAGATTTTAATTTGCTTTAAATGCTCCAAGTTATCGATCCATGTGGTCTACAATTAAGGGAAAGAGCTTGTTCAGAGCTACATTCCCACAAAATTTCGGGCCATTTTGACCATAAGATGGTGGAGAAACAGCAGATCAAAGAAAGCATTCCTAGTCTCTTTCGGTCCACTTTAAGTCAATGGAGATTTTTTTTGCTTTAAATGCTTGCAGTTATCGAACCATGTGGTCTACAATTAAGGGTCCAGTATGGCTGGAAAGAGCTTGTTCTGAGTTACATTCACACGAAATTTCAGGGCATTTTGATCAGATAGTGGTGGAGAAACAGCAGGTCAAAGAAAGTATTCCTAGGCTCCTTCGGTCCACTTTAAGTCAATGGAGATTTTTATATGCTTTAAATGCTTGCAGTTATCTATTCATGTGGTCTACAATTATTGGACCAGTATGGCTGGACAGAGCTTGTTCTGAGTTACATTCACACGAAATTTTGGGCCATTTTGACCGTAAAGTGGTGGAGAAACAGCAGATCAAACAAAGCATTCCTAGTCTCCTTCGGTCCACTTTAAGTCAATGGAGATTTTTATTTGCTTTAAATGCTTGCAGTTTTCGATCCATCTGGTCTACAATTATGCGAAAGAGCTTGTTCAGAGCTACACTCATACCAAATTTTGGGCCATTTTGACCATAAGGTGGAGGAGAAACAGCAGGTCAAAAAAAGGGTTCCTAGGCATCTTCGGTCCACTTTAAGTCAATGGAGATTTTTATTTGCTTTAAATGCTTGCAGTTTTCGATCCATGTGTTCTACAATTATGCGAAAGAGCTTGTTCAGAGCTACACTCATTCCAAATTTTGGGCCATTTTGACCATAAGGTGGTGGAGAAACAGTAGGTGAAAGAAAGGGTTCCTAGGATCCATCGGTCCACTTTAAGTCAATGGAGATTTTAATTTGCTTTAAATGCTCCTAGTTATCGATCCATGTGGTCTACAATTATGGGAAAGACCTTGTTCAGAGCTACACTCATACCAAATTTTGGGCCATTTTGACCATAAGGTGGTGGAGAAACAGCAGGTCAAAGAAAGGGTTCCTAGTATCCATCGGTCCACTTTAAGTCAATGGAGATTTTAATTTGCTTTAAATGCTCCTAGTTATCGATCCATGTGGTCTACAATTATGGGAAAGACCTTGTTCAGAGCTAAATTCATACCAAATTTTGGGCCATTTTGACTTCACACGAAATTTCGGGCCATTTTTATCAGAAGGTGGTGGAGAAACAGCAGATCAAAGAAAACATTCCTAGTCTCCTTCGGTCCACTTTAAGTCAATGGAGATTTTTATTTGCTTTCAATGCTTGCAGTTGTCGAACCATGTGGTCTACAATTATGGGTCCAGAATGGCTGGAAATAGCTTGTTCTGAGTTACATTCACACGAAATTTCGGGCCATTTTGACCATAAGGTGGTGGAGAAACAGCAGATCAAAGAAAGCATTCCTAGTCTCCTTCGGTCCACTTTAAGTCAATGGAGATTTTCTATTTGCATTAAATGCTTGCAGTTATCGAACCATGTGGTCTACAATTATGGGAAAGACCTTGTTCAGAGCTACATTCTTACCAAATTTCAGGCCATTTACTGTAAGGAGGTGGAGAAACAGCAGGTCAAAGAAAGGGTACCTAGGCTCCATCGGTCCACTTTAAGTCAATGGAGATTTTAATTTGCTTTAAATGCTTGCAATTATCCATCCATGTGGTCTACATTTATTGGATTAGTATGGCTGGAAAGAGCTTGTTCTGAGCTACATTGACACCAAATTTCGGGCCATTTTGACAGTAAGGTGGTGTAGAAACAGCAGATCAAAGAAAGCATTCCTAGTCTCCTTCGGTCCACTTTAAGTCAATGGAGATTTTATATTTGCATTAAATGCTTGCAGTTATCGAACCATGTGGTCTACAATTATGCGAAAGAGCTTGTTCAGAGCTACAGTCATACCAAATTTTGGGCCATTTTGACCGTAAGGTAGTGGAGAAACAGCAGGTCATAGAAAGGGTTCCTAGGCTCCATCGGTCCACTTTAAGTCAATGGAGATTTTAATTTGCTTTAAATGCTCCTAGTTATCGATCCATGTGGTCTACAATTAAGGGAAAGAGCTTGTTCAGAGCTACATTCCCACAAAATTTCGGGCCATTTTGACCATAAGATGGTGGAGAAAGAGCAGATCAAAGAAAGCATTCCTAGTCTCCTTCGGTCCACTTTAAGTCAATGGAGATTTTTTTTTGCTTTAAATGCTTGCAGTTATCGAACCATGTGGTCTACAATTAAGGGTCCAGTATGGCTGGAAAGAGCTTGTTCTGAGTTACATTCACACGAAATTTCAGGGCATTTTGATCAGATAGTGGTGGAGAAACAGCAGGTCAAAGAAAGTATTCCTAGGCTCCTTCGGTCCACTTTAAGTCAATGGAGATTTTTATATGCTTTAAATGCTTGCAGTTATCTATTCATGTGGTCTACAATTATTGGACCAGTATGGCTGGACAGAGCTTGTTCTGAGTTACATTCACACGAAATTTTGGGCCATTTTGACCGTAAAGTGGTGGAGAAACAGCAGATCAAACAAAGCATTCCTAGTCTCCTTCGGTCCACTTTAAGTCAATGGAGATTTTTATTTGCTTTAAATGCTTGCAGTTTTCGATCCATCTGGTCTACAATTATGCGAAAGAGCTTGTTCAGAGCTACACTCATACCAAATTTTGGGCCATTTTGACCATAAGGTGGAGGAGAAACAGCAGGTCAAAGAAAGGGTTCCTAGGCTCCATCGGTCCACTTTAAGTCAATGGAGATTTTAATTTGCTTTAAATGCTCCTAGTTATCGATCCATGTGGTCTACAATTATGGGAAAGACCTTGTTCAGAGCTACATTCATACCAAATTTTGGGCCATTTTGACCGTAAGTTGGTGGAGAAACAGCAGGTCAAAAAAAGGGTTCCTAGGCTTCTTCGGTCCACTTTAAGTCAATGGAGATTTTTATTTGCTTTAAATGCTTGCAGTTATCGAACCATGTGGTCTACAATTATTGGACCAGTATGGCTGGAAAGATCTTGTTCAGAGCTACATTCCCACAAACTTTCGGGCCAATTTGACCATAAGGTGGTGGAGAAACAGCAGGTCAAAGAAAGGGTTCCTAGGCTCCATCGGTCCACTTTAAGTCAATGGAGATTTTAATTTGCTTTAAATGCTCCTAGTTATCGATCCATGTGGTCTACAATTAAGGGAAAGACTTTGTTCAGAGCTACATTCATACCAAATTTTGGGCCATTTTGACCGTAAGGTGGTGGAGAAACAGCAGGTCAAAAAAAGGGTTCCTAGGCTCCTTCGGTCCACTTTAAGTCAATGGAGATTTTTATTTGCTTTAAATGCTTGTAGTTTTCGATCCATGTGGTCTACAATTATGCGAAAGAGCTTGTTCAGAGCTACACTCATACCAAATTTTGGGCCATTTTTTACCATAAGGTGGTGGAGAAACAGCAGGTCAAAGAAAGGGTTCCTAGGCTCCATCGGTCCACTTTAAGTCAATGGAGATTTTAATTTGCTTTAAATGCTCATAGTTATCGATCCATGTGGTCTACAATTATGGGAAAGACCTTGTTCAGAGCTACATTCATACCAAATTTTGGGCCATTTTGACGGTAAGGTGGAGGAGAAACAGCAGGTCAAAAAGAGGGTTCCTAGGCTTCTTCGGTCCACTTTAAGTCAATGGAGATTTTCATTTGCTTTAAATGTTTGCAGTTATTGATCCATGTGGTCTACAATTATTCGACCAGTATGGCTGGAAAGAGCTTGTTCTGAGTTTTATTCACACGAAATTTCGGGCCATTTTTATCAGAAGGTGGTGGAGAAACAGCAGATCAAAGAAAGCATTCCTAGTCTCCTTCGGTCCACTTTAAGTCAATGGAGATTTTTATTTGCTTTCAATGCTTGCAGTTGTCGAACCATGTGGTCTACAATTATGGGTCCAGAATGGCTGGAAAGAGCTTGTTCTGAGTTACATTCACACGAAATTTCGGGCCATTTTGACCATAAGGTGGTGGAGAAACAGCAGATCAAAGAAAGCATTCCTAGTCTCCTTCGGTCCACTTTAAGTCAATGGAGATTTTCTATTTGCATTAAATGCTTGCAGTTATCGAACCATGTGGTCTACAATTATGGGAAAGACCTTGTTCAGAGCTACATTCTTACCAAATTTCAGGCCATTTACTGTAAGGAGGTGGAGAAACAGCAGGTCAAAGAAAGGGTACCTAGGCTCCATCGGTCCACTTTAAGTCAATGGAGATTTTAATTTGCTTTAAATGCTTGCAATTATCCATCCATGTGGTCTACATTTATTGGATTAGTATGGCTGGAAAGAGCTTGTTCTGAGCTACATTGACACCAAATTTCGGGCCATTTTGACAGTATGGTGGTGTAGAAACAGCAGGTCAAAGAAAGCATTCCTAGTCTCCTTCGGTCCACTTTAAGTCAATGGAGATTTTATATTTGCATTAAATGCTTGCAGTTATCGAACCATGTGGTCTACAATTATGGGAAAGACCTTGTTCAGAGCTACATTCTTACCAAATTTCAGGCCATTTTGACTGTAAGGAGGTGGAGAAACAGCAGGTCAAAAAAAGGGTTCCTAGGCTTCTTCGGTCCACTTTAAGTCAATGGAGATTTTTATTTGCTTTAAATGCTTGCAGTTTTCGATCCATGTGGTCTACAATTATGCCATAGAGCTTGTTCAGAGCTACACTCATACCAAATTTTGGGCCATTTTGACCATAAGGTGGTGGAGAAACAGCAGGTCAAAGAAAGGGTTCCTAGGATCCATCGGTCCACTTTAAGTCAATGGAGATTTTAATTTGCTTTAAATGCTCCTAGTTATCGATCCATGTGGTCTACAATTATGGGAAAGACCTTGTTCAGAGCTACATTCATACCAAATTTTGGGCCATTTTGACCGTAAGGTGGTGGAGAAACAGCAGGTCAAAAAAAGGGTTCCTAGGCTTCTTCGGTCCACTTTAAGTCAATGGAGATTTTAATTTGCTTTAAATGCTTGCAGTTATCTATTCATGTGGTCTACAATTATTGGACCAGTATAGCTGGACAGAGCTTGTTCTGAGTTACATTCACACGAAATTTTGGGCCATTTTGACCGTAAGGTGGTGGAGAAACAGCATGTCAAACAAAGCATTCCTAGTCTCCTTCTGTCCACTTTAAGTCAATGGAGATTTTAATTTGCTTTAAATGCTTGCAGTTATTGATCAATGTGGTCTACAATTATATGAAAGACCATGTTCAGAGCTACATTCATACCAAATTTTGGGCCATTTTAACCGTAAGGTGGTGGAGAAACAGCAGGTCAAAAAAAGGGTTCCTAGGCTTCTTCGGTCCACTTTAAGTCAATGGAGATTTTTATTTGCTTTAAGTGCTTGCAGTTATCGAACCATGTGGTCTACAATTAAGGGTCCAGTATCGCTGGAAAGAGCTTGTTCTGCGTTACATTCACACGAAATTTTGGGCCATTTTGACCGTAAGGTGGTGGAGAAACAGCAGGTCAAAAAAAGTATTCCTAGGCTCCTTCGGTCCACTTTAAGTCAATGGAGATTTTTATTTGCTTTAAATGCTTGCAGTTATCTATTCATGTGGTCTACAATTATTGGACCAGTATTGCTGGACAGAGCTTGTTCTGAGTTACATTCATACCAAATTTTGGGCCATTTTGACCGTAAGGTGGTGGAGAAACAGCAGGTCAAAAAAAGGGTTCCTAGGCTTCTTCGGTCCACTTTAAGTCAATGGAGATTTTTATTTGCTTTAAATGCTTGCAGTTATCTATTCATGTGGTCTACAATTATTGGACCAGTATTGCTGGACAGAGCTTGTTCTGAGTTACATTCACATGAAATTTCTTGCCACTTTGACCATAAGGTGGTGGAGAAACAGCATATCAAACAAAGCATTCCTAGTCTCCTTCGGTCCACTTTAAGTCAATGGAGATTTTTATTTGCTTTAAATGCTTGCAGTTATCGAACCATGTCGTCTACAATTATGGGTCCAGTATGGCTGGAAAGAGCTTGTTCTGAGTTACATTCACACCAAATTTCGGGCCATTTTGACTGTAAATTGTGGAGAAACAGCAGGTCAAAAAAAGGGTTCCTAGGCTCCTTCGGTCCACTTTAAGTCAATGGAGAATTTTATTTGCTTTAAATGCTTGCAGTTATCGAACCATGTGGTCTACATTTATTGGATTAGTATGGCTGGAAAGAGCTTGTTCTGAGCTACATTGACACCAAATTTCAGCCCATTTTGACAGTAAGGTGGTGTGGAAACAGCAGGTCAAAGAAAGCATTCCTAGTCTCCTTCGGTCCACTTTAAGTCAATGGAGATTTTATATTTGCATTAAATGCTTGCAGTTATCGAACCATGTCGTCTACAATTATGGGATAGACCTTGTTCAGAGCTACAATCTTACCAAATTTCAGGCCATTTTGACTGTAAGGTGGTGGAGAAACAGCAGGTCAAAGAAAGGGTACCTAGGCTCCATCGGTCCACTTTAAGTCAATGGAGATTATAATTTGCTTTAAATGCTTACAGTTATCCATCCATGTGGTCTACATTTATTGGATTAGTATGGTATGAAAGACCTTGTTCAGAGCTACATTCACACCAAATTTCGGGCCATTTTGACCGTAAGGTGGTGGAGAAACAGCAGGTCAAAAAAAGGGTTCCTAGGCTCCTTCGGTCCACTTTAAGTCAATGGAGATTTTTATTTGCTTTAAATGCTTGCAGTTTTCGATCCATGTGGTCTACAATTATGCCATAGAGATTGTTCAGAGCTACACTCATACCAAATTTTGGGCCAATTTGACCATAAGGTGGTGGAGAAACAGCAGGTCAAAGAAAGGGTTCCTAGGATCCATCGGTCCACTTTAAGTCAATGGAGATTTTTATTTGCTTTAAGTGCTTGCAGTTATCGAACCATGTGGTCTACAATTAAGGGTCCAGTATCGCTGGAAAGAGCTTGTTCTGCGTTACATTCACACGAAATTTCAGGGCATTTTGATCAGAAGGTGGTGGAGAAACAGCAGGTCAAAGAAAGTATTCCTAGGCTCCTTCGGTCCACTTTAAGTCAATGGAGATTTAAATTTGCTTTAAATGCTTGCAGTTATTGATCAATGTGGTCTACAATTATATGAAAGGCCATGTTCAGAGCTACATTCATACCAAATTTTGGGCCATTTTGACCGTAAGGTGGTGGAGAAACAGCAGGTCAAAAAAAGGGTTCCTAGGCTTCTTCGGTCCACTTTAAGTCAATGGAGATTTTTATTTGCTTTAAGTGCTTGCAGTTATCGAACCATGTGGTCTACAATTAAGTGTCCAGTATCGCTGGAAAGAGCTTGTTCTGCGTTACATTCACACGAAATTTCAGGGCATTTTGATCAGAAGGTGGTGGAGAACCAGCAGGTCAAAGAAAGTATTCCTAGGCTCCTTCAGTCCACTTTAAGTCAATGGAGATTTTTATTTGCTTTAATTGCTTGCAGTTATCTATTCATGTGGTCTACAATTATTGGACAAGTATTGCTGGACAGAACTTGTTCTGAGTTACATTCACACCAAATTTTGGGCCATTTTGACCGTAAGGTGGTGGAGAAACAGCAGGTCAAAAAAAGGGTTCCTAGGCATCTTCGGTCCACTTTAAGTCAATGGAGATTTTTATTTGCTTTAAATGCTTGCAGTTATCTATTCATGTGGTCTACAATTATTGGACCAGTATTGCTGGACAGAGCTTGTTCTGAGTTACATTCACACCAAATTTCGGGCCATTTTGACCGTAAAGTGGTGGAGAAACAGCAGGTCAAAAAAAGGGTTCCTAGGCTCCTTCGGTCCACTTTAAGTCAATGGAGATTTTAATTTGCTTTAAATGCTTGCAGTTATCCATCCATGTGGTCTACATTTATTGGACCAGTATGGCTGGAAAGAGCTTGTTCTGAGCTACAATGACACCAAATTTTGGGCCATTTTGACAGTATGGTGGTGTAGAAACAGCAGGTCAAAGAAAGTATTCCTAGGCTACTTCAGTCCACTTTAAGTCAATGGAGATTTTTATTTGCTTTAAATGCTTGCAGTTATCGATCTATGTGGTCTACAATTATGCGAAAGAGCTTGTTCAGAGCTACACTCATACCAAATTTTGGGCCATTTTGACCATAAGGAGGTGGAGAAACAGCAGGTCAAAGAAAGGTTTCCTAGGCTCCATCGGTCCACTTTAAGTCAATGGAGATTTTAATTTGCTTTAAATGCTCCTAGTTATCGATCCATGTGGTCTACAATTAAGGGAAAGACCTTGTTCAGAGCTACATTCATACCAAATTTTGGGCCATTTTGACCGTAAGGTGGTGGAGAAACAGCAGGTCAAAAAAAGGGTTCCTAGGCTCCTTCGGTCCACTTTAAGTCAATGGAGATTTTTATTTGCTTTAAAAGCTTGTAGTTTTCGATCCATGTGGTCTACAATTATGCAAAAGAGCTTGTTCAGAGCTACACTCATACCAAATTTTGGGCCATTTTGACCATAAGGTGGTGGAGAAACAGCAGGTCAAAGAAAGGGTTCCTAGGCTCCATCGGTCCACTTTAAGTCAATGGAGATTTTAATTTGCTTTAAATGCTCATAGTTATCGATCCATGTGGTCTACAATTATGGGAAAGACCTTGTTTTTGAGAGCTACATTCATACCAAATTTTGGGACATTTTGACCGTAAGGTGTTGGAGAAACAGCAGGTCAAAAAAAGGGTTCCTAGGCTTCTTCGGTCCACTTTAAGCCAATGGAGATTTTAATTTGCTTTAAATGCTTGCAGTTATCGAACCATGTGGTCTACAATTAAGGGTCCAGTATGGCTGGAAAGAGCTTGTTCTGAGTTACATTCACACGAAATTTCAGGGCATTTTGATCAGAAGGTGGTGAAGAAACAGCAGGTCAAAAAAAGTATTCCAAGGCTCCTTCGGTCCACTTTAAGTCAATGGAGATTTTTATTTGCTTTAAATGCTTGCAGTTATCTATTCATGTGGTCTACAATTATTGGACCAGTATGGCTGGACAGAGCTTGTTCTGAGTTACATTCACACGAAATTTTGGGCCATTTTGACCGTAAGGTGCTGGAGAAACAGCAGATCAAACAAAGCATTCCTAGTATCCTTCTGTCCACTTTAAGTCAATGGAGATTTTAATTTGCTTTAAATGCTTGCAGTTATTGATCAATGTGGTCTACAATTATATGAAAGGCCATGTTCAGAGCTACATTCATACCAAATTTTGGGCCATTTTGACCGTAATGTGGTGGAGAAACAGCAGGTCAAAAAAAGGGTTCCTAGGCTTCTTCGGTCCACTTTAAGTCAAAGGAGATTTTTATTTGCTTTAAGTGCTTGCAGTTATCGAACCATGTGGTCTACAATTAAGGGTCCAGTATCGCTGGAAAGAGCTTGTTCTGCGTTACATTCACACGAAATTTCAGGGCATTTTGATCAGAAGGTGGTGGAGAAACAGCAGGTCAAAGAAAGTATTCCTAGGCTCCTTCGGTCCACTTTAAGTCAATGGAGATTTTTATTTGCTTTAAATGCTTGCAGTTATCTATTCATGTGGTCTACAATTATTGGACCAGTATTGCTGGACAGAGCTTGTTCTGAGTTACATTCATACCAAATTTTGGGCCATTTTGACCGTAAGGTGGTGGAGAAACAGCAGGTCAAAAAAAGGGTTCCTAGGCTTCTTCGGACCACTTTAAGTCAATGGAGATTTTTATTTGCTTTAAATGCTTGCAGTTATCTATTCATGTGGTCTACAATTATTGGACCAGTATTGCTGGACAGAGCTTGTTCTGAGTTACATTCACACGAAATTTCGGGCCACTTTGACCATAAGGTGGTGGAGAAACAGCAGATCAAACAAAGCATTCCTAGTCTCCTTCGGTCCACTTTAAGTCAATGGAGATTTTTATTTGCTTTAAATGCTTGCAGTTATCGAACCATGTCGTCTACAATTATGGGTCCAGTATGGCTGGAAAGAGCTTGTTCTGAGTTACATTCACACCAAATTTCGGGCCATTTTGACCGTAAAGTGGTGGAGAAACAGCAGGTCAAAAAAAGGGTTCCTAGGCTCCTTCGGTCCACTTTAAGTCAATGGAGATTTCTATTTGCTTTAAATGCTTGTAGTTTTCGATCCATGTGGTCTACAATTATGCGAAAGAGCTTGTTCAGAGCTACATTCTTACCAAATTTTAGGCCATTTTGTCCATAAGGTGGTGGAGAAACAGCAGGTCAAAGAAAGGGTTCCTAGGCTCCATCGGTCCACTTTAAGTCAATGGAGATTTTAATTTGCTTTAAATGCTCATAGTTATCGATCCATGTGGTCTACAATTATGGGAAAGACCTTGTTCAGAGCTACATTCATACCAAATTTTGGGCCATTTTGACCGTAAGGTGGTGGAGAAACAGCAGGTCAAAAAAAGGGTTCCTAGGCTTCTTCGGTCCACTTTAAGTCAATGGAGATTTTTATTTGCTTTAAATGCTCGCAGTTATCGAACCATGTGGTCTACAATTATGGGAAAGACCTTGTTCAGAGCTACATTCTTACCAAATTTCAGGCCATTTTGACTGTAAGGAGGTGGAGAAACAGCAGGTCAAAGAAAGGGTACCTAGGCTCCATCGGTCCACTTTAAGTCAATGGAGATTTTAATTTGCTTTAAATGTTTGCAGTTATCCATCCATGTGGTCTACATTTATTGGACCAGTATGGCTGGAAAGAGCTTGTTCTGAGCTACATTGACAACAAATTTCGGGCCATTTTGACAGTATGGTGGTGTAGAAACAGCAGGTCAAAGAAAGTATTCCTAGGCTACTTCGGTCCACTTTAAGTCAATGGAGATTTTTATTTGCTTTAAAAGCTTGTAGTTTTCGATCTATGTGGTCTACAATTATGCGAAAGAGCTTGTTCAGAGCTACACTCATACCAAATTTTGGGCCATTTTGACCATAAGGTGGTGGAGAAACAGCAGGTCAAAGAAAGGTTTCCTAGGCTCCATCGGTCCACTTTAAGTCAATGGAGATTTTAATTTGCTTTAAATGCTCCTAGTTATCGATCCATGTGGTCTACAATTATGGGAAAGACCTTGTTCAGAGCTACATTCATACCAAATTTTGGGCCATTTTGACCGTAAGGAGTTGGAGAAACAGCAGGTCAAAAAAAGGGTTCCTAGGCTCCTTCGGTCCACTTTAAGTCAATGGAGATTTTTATTTGCTTTAAAAGCTTGTAGTTTTCGATCCATGTGGTCTACAATTATGGGAAAGACCTAATTCAGAGCTACATTCATACCAAATTTTGGGCCATTTTGACAGTAAGGTGGTGGAGAAACAGCAGGTCAAAAAAAGGGTTCCTAGGCTTCTTCGGTCCACTTTAAGTCAATGGAGATTTTAATTTGCTTTAAATGCTTGCAGTTATCTATTCATGTGGTCTACAATTATTGGACCAGTATGGCTGGACAGAGCTTGTTCTGAGTTACAATCACACGAAATTTTGGGCCATTTTGACTGTAAGGTGGTGGAGAAACAGCAGATCAAACAAAGCATTCCTAGTCTCCTTCTGTCCACTTTAAGTCAATGGAGATTTTAATTTGCTTTAAATGCTTGCAGTTATTGATCAATGTGGTCTACAATTATGGGTCCAGTATTGCTGGACAGAGCTTGTTCTGAGATACATTCATACCAAATTTTGGGCCATTTTGACCGTAAGGTGGTGAAGAAACAGCAGGTCAAAGAAAGTATTCCAAGGCTCCTTCGGTCCACTTTAAGTCAATGGAGATTTTTATTTGCTTTAAATGCTTGCAGTTATCTATTCATGTGGTCTACAATTATTGGACCAGTATGGCTGGACAGAGCTTGTTCTGAGTTACATTCACACAAAATTTTGGGCCATTTTGACCGTAAGGTGCTGGAGAAACAGCAGATCAAACAAAGCATTCCTATTATCCTTCTGTCCACTTTAAGTCAATGGAGATTTTAATTTGCTTTAAATGCTTGCAGTTATTGATCAATGTGGTCTACAATTATATGAAAGGCCATGTTCAGAGCTGCATTCATACCAAATTTTGGGCCATTTTGACAGTAATGTGGTGGAGAAACAGCAGGTCAAAAAAAGGGTTCCTAGGTTTCTTCGGTCCACTTTAAGTCAATGGAGATTTTTATTTGCTTTAAGTGCTTGCAGTTATCGAACCATGTGGTCTACAATTAAGGGTCCAGTATCGCTGGAAAGAGCTTGTTCTGCGTTACATTCACACGAAATTTCAGGGCATTTTGATCAGAAGGTGGTGGAGAAACAGCAGGTCAAAGAAAGTATTCCTAGGCTCCTTCGGTCCACTTTAAGTCAATGGAGATTTTTATTTGCTTTAAATGCTTGCAGTTATCTATTCATGTGGTCTACAATTATTGGACCAGTATTGCTGGACAGAGCTTGTTCTGAGTTACATTCATACCAAATTTTGGGCCATTTTGACCGTAAGGTGGTGGAGAAACAGCAGGTCAAAAAAAGGGTTCCTAGGCTTCTTTGGTCCACTTTAAGTCAATGGAGATTTTTATTTGCTTTAAATGCTTGCAGTTATCTATTCATGTGGTCTACAATTATTGGACCAGTATTGCTGGACAGAGCTTGTTCTGAGTTATATTCACACGAAATTTCGGGCCACTTTGACCATAAGGTGGTGGAGAAACAGCAGATCAAACAAAGCATTCCTAGTCTCCTTCGGTCCACTTTAAGTCAATGGAGATTTTTATTTGCTTTAAATGCTTGCAGTTATCGAACCATGTCGTCTACAATTATGGGTCCAGTATGGCTGGAAAGAGCTTGTTCTGAGTTACATTCACACCAAATTTCAGGCCATTTTGACCGTAAAGTGGTGGAGAAACAGCAGGTCAAAAAAAGGGTTCCTAGGCTCCTTCGGTCCACTTTAAGTCAATGGAGATTTTTATTTGCTTTAAATGCTTGTAGTTTTCGATCCATGTGGTCTACAATTATGCGAAAGAGCTTGTTCAGAGCTACATTCTTACCAAATTTTGTGCCATTTTGACCATAAGGTGGTGGAGAAACAGCAGGTCAAAGAAAGGGTTCCTAGGCTCCATCGGTCCACTTTAAGTCAATGGAGATTTTAATTTGCTTTAAATGCTCATAGTTATCGATCCATGTGGTCTACAATTATGGGAAAGACCTTGTTCAGAGCTACATTCATACCAAATTTTGGGCCATTTTGACCGTAAGGTGGTGGAGAAACAGCAGGTCAAAAAAAGGGTTCCTAGGCTTCTTCGGTCCACTTTAAGTCAATGGAGATTTTTATTTGCTTTAAATGCTCGCAGTTATCGAACCATGTGGTCTACAATTATGGGAAAGACCTTGTTCAGAGCTACATTCTTACCAAATTTCAGGCCATTTTGACTGTAAGGAGGTGGAGAAACAGCAGGTCAAAGAAAGGGTACCTAGGCTCCATCGGTCCACTTTAAGTCAATGGAGATTTTAATTTGCTTTAAATGTTTGCAGTTATCCATCCATGTGGTCTACATTTATTGGACCAGTATGGCTGGAAAGAGCTTGTTCTGAGCTACATTGACACCAAATTTCGGGCCATTTTGACAGTATGGTGGTGTAGAAACAGCAGGTCAAAGAAAGTATTCCTAGGCTACTTCGGTCCACTTTAAGTCAATGGAGATTTTTATTTGCTTTAAAAGCTTGTAGTTTTCGATCTATGTGGTCTACAATTATGCGAAAGAGCTTGTTCAGAGCTACACTCATACCAAATTTTGGGCCATTTTGACCATAAGGAGGTGGAGAAACAGCAGGTCAAAGAAAGGTTTCCTAGGCTTCTTCGGTCCACTTTAAGTCAATGGAGATTTTAATTTGCTTTAAATGCTTGCAGTTATCTATTCATGTGGTCTACAATTATTGGACCAGTATGGCTGGACAGAGCTTGTTCTGACTTACAATCACACGAAATTTTGGGCCATTTTGACTGTAAGGTGGTGGAGAAACAGCAGATCAAACAAAGCATTCCTAGTCTCCTTCTGTCCACTTTAAGTCAATGGAGATTTTAATTTGCTTTAAATGCTTGCAGTTATTGATCAATGTGGTCTACAATTATGGGTCCAGTATTGCTGGACAGAGCTTGTTCTGAGTTACATTCATACCAAATTTTGGGCCATTTTGACCGTAAGGTGGTGGAGAAACAGCAGGTCAAAAAAAGGGTTCCTAGGCTTCTTCGGTCCACTTTAAGTCAATGGAGATTTTTATTTGCTTTAAATGCTTGCAGTTATCTATTCATGTGGTCTACAATTATTGGACCAGTATTGGTGGACAGAGTTTGTTCTGAGTTACATTCACACGAAATTTCGGGCCACTTTGACCATAAGGTGGTGGAGAAACAGCAGATCAAACAAAGCATTCCAAGTCTCATTCGGTCCACTTTAAGTCAATGGAGATTTTTATTTGCTTTAAATGCTTGCAGTTATCGAACCATGTCGTGTACAATTATGGGTCCAGTATGGCTGGAAAGAGCTTGTTCTGAGTTACATTCACACCAAATTTCGGGCCATTTTGACCGTAAAGTGGTGGAGAAACAGCAGGTCAAAAAAAGGGTTCCTAGGCTCCTTCGGTCCACTTTAAGTCAATGGAGATTTTTATTTGCTTTAAATGCTTGTAGTTTTCGATCCATGTGGTCTACAATTATGCGAAAGAGCTTGTTCAGAGCTACATTCTTACCAAATTTTGGGCCATTTTGACCATAAGGTGGTGGAGAAACAGCAGGTCAAAGAAAGGGTTCCTAGGCTCCATCGGTCCACTTTAACTCAATGGAGATTTTAATTTGCTTTAAATGCTCATAGTTATCGATCCATGTGGTCTACAATTATGGGAAAGACCTTGTTCAGAGCTACATTCATACCAAATTTTGGGCCATTTTGACCGTAAGGTGGTGGAGAAACAGCAGGTCAATAAAAGGGTTCCTAGGCTTCTTCGGTCCACTTTAAGTCAATGGAGATTTTTATTTGCTTTAAATGCTCGCAGTTATCAAACCATGTGGTCTACAATTATGGGAAAGACCTTGTTCAGAGCTACATTCTTACCAAATTTCAGGCCATTTTGACTGTAAGGAGGTGGAGAAACAGCAGGTCAAAGAAAGGGTACCTAGGCTCCATCGGTCCACTTTAAGTCAATGGAGATTTTAATTTGCTTTAAATGCTTGCAGTTATCCATCCATGTGGTCTACATTTATTGGACCAGTATGGCTGGAAAGAGCTTGTTCTGAGCTACAATGACACCAAATTTCGGGCCATTTTGACAGTATGGTGGTGTAGAAACAGCAGGTGAAAGAAAGTATTCCTAGGCTACTTCAGTCCACTTTAAGTCAATGGAGATTTTTATTTGCTTTAAATGCTTGCAGTTATCGATCTATGTGGTCTACAATTATGCGAAAGAGCTTGTTCAGAGCTACACTCATACCAAATTTTGGGCCATTTTGACCATAAGGAGGTGGAGAAACAGCAGGTCAAAGAAAGGTTTCCTAGGCTCCATCGGTCCACTTTAAGTCAATGGAGATTTTAATTTGCTTTAAATGCTTGCAGTTATCCATCCATGTGGTCTACATTTATTGGACCAGTATGGCTGGAAAGAGCTTGTTCTGAGCTACAATGACACCAAATTTCGGGCCATTTTGACAGTATGGTGGTGTAGAAACAGCAGGTCAAAGAAAGTATTCCTAGGCTACTTCAGTCCACTTTAAGTCAATGGAGATTTTTATTTGCTTTAAATGCTTGCAGTTATCGATCTATGTGGTCTACAATTATGCGAAAGAGCTTGTTCAGAGCTACACTCATACCAAATTTTGGGCCATTTTGACCATAAGGAGGTGGAGAAACAGCAGGTCAAAGAAAGGTTTCCTAGGCTCCATCGGTCCACTTTAAGTCAATGGAGATTTTAATTTGCTTTAAATGCTCCTAGTTATCGATCCATGTGGTCTACAATTAAGGGAAAGACCTTGTTCAGAGCTACATTCATACCAAATTTTGGGCCATTTTGACAGTAAGGTGGTGGAGAAACAGCAGGTCAAAAAAAGGGTTCCTAGGCTCCTTCGGTCCACTTTAAGTCAATGGAGATTTTTATTTGCTTTAAAAGCTTGTAGTTTTCGATCCATGTGGTCTACAATTATGCAAAAGAGCTTGTTCAGAGCTACACTCATACCAAATTTTGGGCCATTTTGACCATAAGGTGGTGGAGAAACAGCAGGTCAAAGAAAGGGTTCCTAGGCTCCATCGGTCCACTTTAAGTCAATGGAGATTTTAATTTGCTTTAAATGCTCATAGTTATCGATCCATGTGGTCTACAATTATGGGAAAGACCTTGTTCAGAGCTACATTCATACCAAATTTTGGGCCATTTTGACCGTAAGGTGGTGGAGAAACAGCAGGTCAAAAAAAGGGTTCCTAGGCTTCTTCAGTCCACTTTAAGTCAATGGAGATTTTTATTTGCTTTAAATGCTTGCAGTTATCGAACCATGTGGTCTACAATTAAGGGTCCAGTATGGCTGGAAAGAGCTTGTTCTGAGTTACATTCACACGAAATTTCAGGGCATTTTGATCAGAAGGTGGTGAAGAAACAGCAGGTCAAAGAAAGTATTCCAAGGCTCCTTCGGTCCACTTTAAGTCAATGGAGATTTTTATTTGCTTTAAATGCTTGCAGTTATCTATTCATGTGGTCTACAATTATTGGACCAGTATGGCTGGACAGAGCTTGTTCTGAGTTACATTCACACAAAATTTTGGGCCATTTTGACCGTAAGGTGCTGGAGAAACAGCAGATCAAACAAAGCATTCCTATTATCCTTCTGTCCACTTTAAGTCAATGGAGATTTTAATTTGCTTTAAATGCTTGCAGTTATTGATCAATGTGGTCTACAATTATATGAAAGGCAATGTTCAGAGCTGCATTCATACCAAATTTTGGGCCATTTTGACAGTAATGTGGTGGAGAAACAGCAGGTCAAAAAAAGGGTTCCTAGGTTTCTTCGGTCCACTTTAAGTCAATGTAGATTTTTATTTGCTTTAAGTGCTTGCAGTTATCGAACCATGTGGTCTACAATTAAGGGTCCAGTATCGCTGGAAAGAGCTTGTTCTGCGTTACATTCACACGAAATTTCAGGGCATTTTGATCAGAAGGTGGTGGAGAAACAGCAGGTCAAAGAAAGTATTCCTAGGCTCCTTCGGTCCACTTTAAGTCAATGGAGATTTTTATTTGCTTTAAATGCTTGCAGTTATCTATTCATGTGGTCTACAATTATTGGACCAGTATTGCTGGACAGAGCTTGTTCTGAGTTACATTCATACCAAATTTTGGGCCATTTTGACCGTAAGGTGGTGGAGAAACAGCAGGTCAAAAAAAGGGTTCCTAGGCTTCTTTGGTCCACTTTAAGTCAATGGAGATTTTTATTTGCTTTAAATGCTTGCAGTTATCTATTCATGTGGTCTACAATTATTGGACCAGTATTGCTGGACAGAGCTTGTTCTGAGTTATATTCACACGAAATTTCGGGCCACTTTGACCATAAGGTGGTGGAGAAACAGCAGATCAAACAAAGCATTCCTAGTCTCCTTCGGTCCACTTTAAGTCAATGGAGATTTTTATTTGCTTTAAATGCTTGCAGTTATCGAACCATGTCGTCTACAATTATGGGTCCAGTATGGCTGGAAAGAGCTTGTTCTGAGTTACATTCACACCAAATTTCGGGCCATTTTGACCGTAAAGTGGTGGAGAAACAGAAGGTCAAAAAAAGGGTTCCTAGGCTCCTTCGGTCCACTTTAAGTCAATGGAGATTTTTATTTGCTTTAAATGCTTGTAGTTTTCGATCCATGTGGTCTACAATTATGCGAAAGAGCTTGTTCAGAGCTACATTCTTACCAAATTTTGTGCCATTTTGACCATAAGGTGGTGGAGAAACAGCAGGTCAAAGAAAGGGTTCCTAGGCTCCATCGGTCCACTTTAAGTCAATGGAGATTTTAATTTGCTTTAAATGCTCATAGTTATCGATCCATGTGGTCTACAATTATGGGAAAGACCTTGTTCAGAGCTACATTCATACCAAATTTTGGGCCATTTTGACCGTAAGGTGGTGGAGAAACAGCAGGTCAAAAAAAGGGTTCCTAGGCTTCTTCGGTCCACTTTAAGTCAATGGAGATTTTTATTTGCTTTAAATGCTCGCAGTTATCGAACCATGTGGTCTACAATTATGGGAAAGACCTTGTTCAGAGCTACATTCTTACCAAATTTCAGGCCATTTTGACTGTAAGGAGGTGGAGAAACAGCAGGTCAAAGAAAGGGTACCTAGGCTCCATCGGTCCACTTTAAGTCAATGGAGATTTTAATTTGCTTTAAATGTTTGCAGTTATCCATCCATGTGGTCTACATTTATTGGACCAGTATGGCTGGAAAGAGCTTGTTCTGAGCTACATTGACACCAAATTTCGGGCCATTTTGACAGTATGGTGGTGTAGAAACAGCAGGTCAAAGAAAGTATTCCTAGGCTACTTCGGTCCACTTTAAGTCAATGGAGATTTTTATTTGCTTTAAAAGCTTGTAGTTTTCGATCTATGTGGTCTACAATTATGCGAAAGAGCTTGTTCAGAGCTACACTCATACCAAATTTTGGGCCATTTTGACCATAAGGTGGTGGAGAAACAGCAGGTCAAAGAAAGGTTTCCTAGGCTCCATCGGTCCACTTTAAGTCAATGGAGATTTTAATTTGCTTTAAATGCTCCTAGTTATCGATCCATGTGGTCTACAATTATGGGAAAGACCTTGTTCATAGCTACATTCATACCAAATTTTGGGCCATTTTGACAGTAAGGTGGTGGAGAAACAGCAGGTCAAAAAAAGGGTTCCTAGGCTCCTTCAGTCCACTTTAAGTCAATGGAGATTTTTATTTGCTTTAAAAGCTTGTAGTTTTCGATCCATGTGGTCTACAATTATGCGAAAGAGCTTGTTCAGAGCTACACTCATACCAAATTTTGGGCCATTTTGACCATAAGGTGGTGGAGAAACAGCAGGTCAAAGAAAGGGTTCCTAGGCTCCATCTGTCCACTTTAAGTCAATGGAGATTTTAATTTGCTTTAAATGCTTGCAGTTATCTATTCATGTGGTCTACAATTATTGGACCAGTATGGCTGGACAGAGCTTGTTCTGAGTTACATTCACACGAAATTTTGGGCCATTTTGACCGTAAGGTGGTGGAGAAACAGCAGATCAAACAAAGCATTCCTAGTCTCCTTCTGTCCACTTTAAGTCAATGGAGATTTTAATTTGCTTTAAATGCTTGCAGTTATTGATCAATGTGGTCTACAATTATGGGTCCAGTATTGCTGGACAGAGCTTGTTCTGAGTTACATTCATACCAAATTTTGGGCCATTTTGACCGTAAGGTGGTGGAGAAACAGCAGGTCAAAAAAAGGGTTCCTAGGCTTCTTCGGTCCACTTTAAGTCAATGGAGATTTTTATTTGCTTTAAATGCTTGCAGTTATCTATTCATGTGGTCTACAATTATTGGACCAGTATTGCTGGACAGAGTTTGTTCTGAGTTACATTCACACGAAATTTTGGGCCACTTTGACCATAAGGTGGTGGAGAAACAGCAGATCAAACAAAGCATTCCTAGTCTCATTCGGTCCACTTTAAGTTAATGGAGATTTTTATTTGCTTTAAATGCTTGCAGTTATCGAACCATGTCGTCTACAATTATGGGTCCAGTATGGCTGGAAAGAGCTTGTTCTGAGTTACATTCACACCAAATTTCGGGCCATTTTGACCATAAGGTGGTGGAGAAACAGCAGGTCAAAGAAAGGGTTCCTAGGCTCCATCGGTCCACTTTAAGTCAATGGAGATTTTAATTTGCTTTAAATGCTCATAGTTATCGAACCATGTGGTCTACAATTATGGGAAAGACCTTGTTCAGAGCTACATTCTTACCAAATTTCAGGCCATTTTGACTGTAAGGAGGTGGAGAAACAGCATGTCAAAGAAAGGGTACCTAGGCTCCATCGGTCCACTTTAAGTCAATGGAGATTTTAATTTGCTTTAAATGCTTGCAGTTATCCATCCATGTGGTCTACATTTATTGGACCAGTATGGCTGGAAAGAGCTTGTTCTGAGCTACAATGACACCAAATTTCGGGCCATTTTGACAGTATGGTGGTGTAGAAACAGCAGGTCAAAGAAAGTATTCCTAGGCTACTTCAGTCCACTTTAAGTCAATGGAGATTTTTATTTGCTTTAAATGCTTGCAGTTATCGATCTATGTGGTCTACAATTATGCGAAAGAGCTTGTTCAGAGCTACACTCATACCAGATTTTGGGACATTTTGACCATAAGGTGGTGGAGAAACAGCAGGTCAAAGAAAGGGTTCCTACGCTCCATCGGTCCACTTTAAGTTAATGGAGATTTTAATTTGCTTTAAATGCTCATAGTTATCGATCCATGTGGTCTACAATTATGGGAAAGACCTTGTTCAGAGCTACATTCATACCAAATTTTGGGCCATTTTGACCGTAAGGTGGTGGAGAAACAGCAGGTCAAAAAAAGGGTTCCTAGGCTTCTTCGGTCCACTTTAAGTCAATGGAGATTTTTATTTGCTTTAAATGCTTGCAGTTATCGAACCATGTGGTCTACAATTAAGGGTCCAGTATGGCTGGAAAGAGCTTGTTCTGAGTTACATTCACACGAAATTTTGGGCCATTTTGACCATAAGGTGCTGGAGAAACAGCAGATCAAACAAAGCATTCCTAGTCTCCTTCTGTCCACTTTAAGTCAATGGAGATTTTAATTTGCTTTAAATGCTTGCAGTTATTGATCAATGTGGTCTACAATTATATGAAAGGCCATGTTCAGAGCTACATTCATACCAAATTTTGGGCCATTTCGACCGGAAGGTGGTGGAGAAACAGCAGGTCAAAAAAAGGGTTCCTAGGCTTCTTCGGTCCACTTTAAGTCAATGGAGATTTTTATTTGCTTTAAGTGCTTGCAGTTATCGAACCATGTGGTCTACAATTAAGGGTCCAGTATCGCTGGAAAGAGCTTGTTCTGCGTTACATTCACACGAAATTTCAGGGCATTTTGATCAGAAGGTGGTGGAGAAACAGCAGGTCAAAGAAAGTATTCCTAGGCTCCTTCGGTCCACTTTAAGTCAATGGAGATTTTTATTTGCTTTAAATGCTTGCAGTTATCTATTCATGTGGTCTACAATTATTGGACCAGTATTGCTGGACAGAGCTTGTTCTGAGTTACATTCATACCAAATTTTGGGCCATTTTGACCGTAAGGTGGTGGAGAAACAGCAGGTCAAAAAAAGGGTTCCTAGGCTTCTTCGGTCCACTTTAAGTCAATGGAGATTTTTATTTGCTTTAAATGCTTGCAGTTATCTATTCATGTGGTCTACAATTATTGGACCAGTATGGCTGGACAGAGCTTGTTCTGAGTTACATTGACACGAAATTTCGGGCCACTTTGACCATAAGGTGGTGGAGAAACAGCAGATCAAACAAAGCATTCCTAGTCTCCTTCGGTCCACTTTAAGTCAATGGAGATTTTTATTTGCTTTAAATGCTTGCAGTTATCAAACCATGTCGTCTACAATTATGGGTCCAGTATGGCTGGAAAGAGCTTGTTCTGAGTTACATTCACACCAAATTTCGGGCCATTTTGACCGTAAAGTGGTGGAGAAACAGCAGGTCAAAAAAAGGGTTCCTAGGCTCCTTCGGTCCACTTTAAGTCAATGGAGACTTTTATTTGCTTTAAATGCTTGTAGTTTTCGATCCATGTGGTCTACAATTATGCGAAAGAGCTTGTTCAGAGCTACATTCTTACCAAATTTTGGGCCATTTTGACCATAAGGTGGTGGAGAAACAGCAGGTCAAAGAAAGGGTTCCTAGGCTCCATCGGTCCACTTTAAGTCAATGGAGATTTTTATTTGCTTTAAATGCTTGCAGTTATCTATTCATGTGGTCTACAATTATTGGACCAGTATGGCTGGACAGAGCTTGTTCTGAGTTACATTGACACGAAATTTCGGGCCACTTTGACCATAAGGTGGTGGAGAAACAGCAGATCAAACAAAGCATTCCTAGTCTCCTTCGGTCCACTTTAAGTCAATGGAGATTTTTATTTGCTTTAAATGCTTGCAGTTATCGAACCATGTCGTCTACAATTATGGGTCCAGTATGGCTGGAAAGAGCTTGTTCTGAGTTACATTCACACCAAATTTCGGGCCATTTTGACCATAAAGGGGTGGAGAAACAGCAGGTCAAAAAAAGGGTTCCTAGGCTCCTTCGGTCCACTTTAAGTCAATGGAGACTTTTATTTGCTTTAAATGCTTGTAGTTTTCGATCCATGTGGTCTACAATTATGCGAAAGAGCTTGTTCAGAGCTACATTCTTACCAAGTTTTGGGCCATTTTGACCATAAGGTGGTGGAGAAACAGCAGGTCAAAGAAAGGGTTCCTAGGCTCCATCGGTCCACTTTAAGTCAATGGAGATTTTAATTTGCTTTAAATGCTCATAGTTATCGATCCATGTGGTCTACAATTATGGGAAAGACCTTGTTCAGAGCTACATTCATACCAAATTTTGGGCCGTTTTGACAGTAAGGTGGTGGAGAAACAGCAGGTCAAAAAATAGGGTTCCTAGGCTTCTTCGGTCCACTTTAAGTCAATGGAGATTTTTATTTGCTTTAAATGCTCGCAGTTATCGAACCATGTGGTCTACAATTATGGGAAAGACCTTGTTCAGAGCTACATTCTTACCAAATTTCAGGCCATTTTGACTGTAAGGAGGTGGAGAAACAGCAGGTCAAAGAAAGGGTACCTAGGCTCCATCGGTCCACTTTAAGTCAATGGAGATTTTAATTTGCTTTAAATGTTTGCAGTTATCCATCCATGTGGTCTACATTTATTGGACCAGTATGGCTGGAAAGAGCTTGTTCTGAGCTACATTGACACCAAATTTCGGGCCATTTTGACAGTATGGTGGTGTAGAAACAGCAGGTCAAAGAAAGTATTCCTAGGCTACTTCGGTCCACTTTAAGTCAATGGAGATTTTTATTTGCTTTAAAAGCTTGTAGTTTTCGATCTATGTGGTCTACAATTATGCGAAAGAGCTTGTTCAGAGCTACACTCATACCAAATTTTGGGCCATTTTGACCATAAGGTGGTGGAGAAACAGCAGGTCAAAGAAAGGTTTCCTAGGCTCCATCGGTCCACTTTAAGTCAATGGAGATTTTAATTTGCTTTAAATGCTCCTAGTTATCGATCCATGTGGTCTACAATTATGGGAAAGACCTTGTTCAGAGCTACATTCATACCAAATTTTGGGCCATTTTGACCGTAAGGTGGTGGAGAAACAGCAGGTCAAAAAAAGGGTTCCTAGGCTCCTTCGGTCCACTTTAAGTCAATGGAGATTTTTATTTGCTTTAAAAGCTTGTAGTTTTCGATCCATGTGGTCTACAATTATGCGAAAGAGCTTGTCCAGAGCTACACTCATACCAAATTTTGGGCCATTTTGACCATAAGGTGGTGGAGAAACAGCAGGTCACAGAAAAGGTTCCTAGGCTCCATCGGTCCACTTTAAGTCAATGGAGATTTTAATTTGCTTTAAATGCTCATAGTTATCGATCCATGTGGTCTACAATTATGGGAAAGACCTTGTTCAGAGCTACATTCATACCAAATTTTGGGCCATTTTGACCGTAAGGTGGTGGAGAAACAGCAGGTCAAAAAAAGGGTTCCTAGGCTTCTTCGGTCCACTTTAAGTCAATGGAGATTTTTATTTGCTTTAAATGCTTGCAGTTATCGAACCATGTGGTCTACAATTAAGGGTCCAGTATGGCTGGAAAGAGCTTGTTCTGAGTTACATTCACACGAAATTTCAGGGCATTTTGATCAGAAGGTGGTGAAGAAACAGCAGGTCAAAGAAAGTATTCCTAGGCTCCTTCGGTCCACTTTAAGTCAATGGAGATTTTTATTTGCTTTAAATGCTTGCAGTTATCTATTCATGTGGTCTACAATTATTGGACCAGTATGACTGGAAAGACCTTGTTCTGAGTTACATTCACACCAAATTTCGGGCCATTTTGACCGTAAGGTGGTGGAGAAACAGCAGGTCAAAAAAAGGGTTCCTAGGCTCCTTCGGTCCACTTTAAGTCAATGGAGATTTTAATTTGCTTTAAATGCTTGCAGTTATTGATCAATGTGGTCTACAATTATATGAAAGGCCATGTTCAGAGCTACATTCATACCAAATTTTGGGCCATTTTGAACATAAGGTGGTGGAGAAACAGCAGGTCAAAAAAAGGGTTCCTAGGCTTCTTCGGTCCACTTTAAGTCAATGGAGATTTTTATTTGCTTTAAGTGCTTGCAGTTATCGAACCGTGTGGTCTACAATTAAGGGTCCAGTATTGCTGGAAAGAGATTGTTCTGCGTTACATTCACACGAAATTTCAGGGCATTTTGATCAGAAGGTGGTGGAGAAACAGCAGGTCAAAGAAAGTATTCCTAGGCTCCTTCGGTCCACTTTAAGTCAATGGAGATTTTTATTTGCTTTAAATGCTTGCAGTTATCTATTCATGTGGTCTACAATTATTGGACCAGTATTGCTGGACAGAGCTTGTTCTGAGTTACATTCATACCAAATTTTGGGCCATTTTGACCGTAAGGTGGTGGAGAAACAGCAGGTCAAAAAAAGGGTTCCTAGGCTTCTTCGGTCCACTTTAAGTCAATGGAGATTTTTATTTGCTTTAAATGCTTGCAGTTATCTATTCATGTGGTCTACAATTATTGGACCAGTATTGCTGGACAGAGCTTGTTCTGAGTTACATTCACACGAAATTTCGGGCCACTTTGACCATAAGGTGGTGGAGAAACAGCAGATCAAACAAAGCATTCCTAGTCTCATTCGGTCCACTTTAAGTCAATGGAGATTTTTATTTGCTTTAAATGCTTGCAGAAATCGAACCATGTCGTCTACAATTATGGGTCCAGTATGGCTGGAAAGAGCTTGTTCTGAGTTACATTCACACCAAATTTCGGGCCATTTTGACCGTAAAGTGGTGGAGAAACAGCAGGTCAAAAAAAGGGTTCCTAGGCTCCTTCGGTCCACTTTAAGTCAATGGAGATTTTTATTTGCTTTAAATGCTTGTAGTTTTCGATCCATGTGGTCTACAATTATGCGAAAGAGCTTGTTCAGAGCTACATTCTTACCAAATTTTGGGCCATTTTGACCATAAGGTGGTGGAGAAACAGCAGGTCAAAGAAAGGGTTCCTAGGCTCCATCGGTCCACTTTAAGTCAATGGAGATTTTAATTTGCTTTAAATGCTTGCAGTTATCCATCCATGTGGTCTACATTTATTGGACCAGTATGGCTGGAAAGAGCTTGTTCTGAGCTACAATGACACCAAATTTCGGGCCATTTTGACAGTATGGTGGTGTAGAAACAGCAGGTCAAAGAAAGTATTCCTAGGCTACTTCAGTCCACTTTAAGTCAATGGAGATTTTTATTTGCTTTAAATGCTTGCAGTTATCGATCTATGTGGTCTACAATTATGCGAAAGAGCTTGTTCAGAGCTACACTCATACCAAATTTTGGGCCATTTTGACCATAAGGAGGTGGAGAAACAGCAGGTCAAAGAAAGGTTTCCTAGGCTCCATCGGTCCACTTTAAGTCAATGGAGATTTTTATTTGCTTTAAATGCTCCTAGTTATCGATCCATGTGGTCTACAATTAAGGGAAAGACCTTGTTCAGAGCTACATTCATACCAAATTTTGGGCCATTTTGACAGTAAGGTGGTGGAGAAACAGCAGGTCAAAAAAAGGGTTCCTAGGCTCCTTCGGTCCACTTTAAGTCAATGGAGATTTTTATTTGCTTTAAAAGCTTGTAGTTTTCGATCCATGTGGTCTACAATTATGCAAAAGAGCTTGTTCAGAGCTACACTCATACCAAATTTTGGGCCATTTTGACCATAAGGTGGTGGAGAAACAGCAGGTCAAAGAAAGGGTTCCTAGGCTCCATCGGTCCACTTTAAGTCAATGGAGATTTTAATTTGCTTTAAATGCTCATAGTTATCGATCCATGTGGTCTACAATTATGGGAAAGACCTTGTTCAGAGCTACATTCATACCAAATTTTGGGCCATTTTGACGGTAAGGTGGTGGAGAAACAGCAGGTCAAAAAAAGGGTTCCTAGGCTTCTTCAGTCCACTTTAAGTCAATGGAGATTTTTATTTGCTTTAAATGCTTGCAGTTATCGAACCATGTGGTCTACAATTAAGGGTCCAGTATGGCTGGAAAGAGCTTGTTCTGAGTTACATTCACACAAAATTTTGGGCCATTTTGACCGTAAGGTGCTGGAGAAACAGCAGATCAAACAAAGCATTCCTATTATCCTTCTGTCCACTTTAAGTCAATGGAGATTTTAATTTGCTTTAAATGCTTGCAGTTATTGATCAATGTGGTCTACAATTATATGAAAGGCCATGTTCAGAGCTACATTCATACCAAATTTTGGGCCATTTTGACAGTAATGTGGTGGAGAAACAGCAGGTCAAAAAAAGGGTTCCTAGGTTTCTTCGGTCCACTTTAAGTCAATGGAGATTTTTATTTGCTTTAAGTGCTTGCAGTTATCGAACCATGTGGTCTACAATTAAGGGTCCAGTATCGCTGGAAAGAGCTTGTTCTGCGTTACATTCACACGAAATTTCAGGGCATTTTGATCAGAAGGTGGTGGAGAAACAGCAGGTCAAAGAAAGTATTCCTAGGCTCCTTCGGTCCACTTTAAGTCAATGGAGATTTTTATTTGCTTTAAATGCTTGCAGTTATCTATTCATGTGGTCTACAATTATTGGACCAGTATTGCTGGACAGAGCTTGTTCTGAGTTACATTCATACCAAATTTTGGGCCATTTTGACCGTAAGGTGGTGGAGAAACAGCAGGTCAAAAAAAGGGTTCCTAGGCTTCTTTGGTCCACTTTAAGTCAATGGAGATTTTTATTTGCTTTAAATGCTTGCAGTTATCTATTCATGTGGTCTACAATTATTGGACCAGTATTGCTGGACAGAGCTTGTTCTGAGTTATATTCACACGAAATTTCGGGCCACTTTGACCATAAGGTGGTGGAGAAACAGCAGATCAAACAAAGCATTCCTAGTCTCCTTCGGTCCACTTTAAGTCAATGGAGATTTTTATTTGCTTTAAATGCTTGCAGTTATCGAACCATGTCGTCTACAATTATGGGTCCAGTATGGCTGGAAAGAGCTTGTTCTGAGTTACATTCACACCAAATTTCGGGCCATTTTGACCGTAAAGTGGTGGAGAAACAGCAGGTCAAAAAAAGGGTTCCTAGGCTCCTTCGGTCCACTTTAAGTCAATGGAGATTTTTATTTGCTTTAAATGCTTGTAGTTTTCGATCCATGTGGTCTACAATTATGCGAAAGAGCTTGTTCAGAGCTACATTCTTACCAAATTTTGGGCCATTTTGACCATAAGGTGGTGGAGAAACAGCAGGTCAAAGAAAGGGTTCCTAGGCTCCATCGGTCCACTTTAAGTCAATGGAGATTTTAATTTGCTTTAAATGCTCATAGTTATCGATCCATGTGGTCTACAATTATGGGAAAGACCTTGTTCAGAGCTACATTCATACCAAATTTTGGGCCATTTTGACCGTAAGGTGGTGGAGAAACAGCAGGTCAAAAAAAGGGTTCCTAGGCTTCTTCGGTCCACTTTAAGTCAATGGAGATTTTTATTTGCTTTAAATGCTCGCAGTTATCGAACCATGTGGTCTACAATTATGGGAAAGACCTTGTTCAGAGCTACATTCTTACCAAATTTCAGGCCATTTTGACTGTAAGGAGGTGGAGAAACAGCAGGTCAAAGAAAGGGTACCTAGGCTCCATCGGTCCACTTTAAGTCAATGGAGATTTTAATTTGCTTTAAATGTTTGCAGTTATCCATCCATGTGGTCTACATTTATTGGACCAGTATGGCTGGAAAGAGCTTGTTCTGAGCTACATTGACACCAAATTTCGGGCCATTTTGACAGTATGGTGGTGTAGAAACAGCAGGTCAAAGAAAGTATTCCTAGGCTACTTCGGTCCACTTTAAGTCAATGGAGATTTTTATTTGCTTTAAAAGCTTGTAGTTTTCGATCCATGTGGTCTACAATTATGCGAAAGAGCTTGTTCAGAGCTACACTCATACCAAATTTTGGGCCATTTTGACCATAAGGTGGTGGAGAAACAGCAGGTCAAAGAAAGGGTTCCTAGGCTCCATCTGTCCACTTTAAGTCAATGGAGATTTTAATTTGCTTTAAATGCTTGCAGTTATCTATTCATGTGGTCTACAATTATTGGACCAGTATGGCTGGACAGAGCTTGTTCTGAGTTACATTCACACGAAATTTTGGGCCATTTTGACCGTAAGGTGGTGGAGAAACAGCAGATCAAACAAAGCATTCCTAGTCTCCTTCTGTCCACTTTAAGTCAATGGAGATTTTAATTTGCTTTAAATGCTTGCAGTTATTGATCAATGTGGTCTACAATTATGGGTCCAGTATTGCTGGACAGAGCTTGTTCTGAGTTACATTCATACCAAATTTTGGGCCATTTTGACCGTAAGGTGGTGGAGAAACAGCAGGTCAAAAAAAGGGTTCCTAGGCTTCTTCGGTCCACTTTAAGTCAATGGAGATTTTTATTTGCTTTAAATGCTTGCAGTTATCGAACCATGTGGTCTACAATTAAGGGTCCAGTATGGCTGGAAAGAGCTTGTTCTGAGTTACATTCACACGAAATTTCAGGGCATTTTGATCAGAAGGTGGTGAAGAAACAGCAGGTCAAAGAAAGTATTCCAAGGCTCCTTCGGTCCACTTTAAGTCAATGGAGATTTTTATTTGCTTTAAATGCTTGCAGTTATCTATTCATGTGGTCTACAATTATTGGACCAGTATGGCTGGACAGAGCTTGTTCTGAGTTACATTCACACAAAATTTTGGGCCATTTTGACCGTAAGGTGCTGGAGAAACAGCAGATCAAACAAAGCATTCCTATTATCCTTCTGTCCACTTTAAGTCAATGGAGATTTTAATTTGCTTTAAATGCTTGCAGTTATTGATCAATGTGGTCTACAATTATATGAAAGGCCATGTTCAGAGCTACATTCATACCAAATTTTGGGCCATTTTGACAGTAATGTGGTGGAGAAACAGCAGGTCAAAAAAAGGGTTCCTAGGTTTCTTCGGTCCACTTTAAGTCAATGGAGATTTTTATTTGCTTTAAGTGCTTGCAGTTATCGAACCATGTGGTCTACAATTAAGGGTCCAGTATCGCTGGAAAGAGCTTGTTCTGCGTTACATTCACACGAAATTTCAGGGCATTTTGATCAGAAGGTGGTGGAGAAACAGCAGGTCAAAGAAAGTATTCCTAGGCTCCTTCGGTCCACTTTAAGTCAATGGAGATTTTTATTTGCTTTAAATGCTTGCAGTTATCTATTCATGTGGTCTACAATTATTGGACCAGTATTGCTGGACAGAGCTTGTTCTGAGTTACATTCATACCAAATTTTGGGCCATTTTGACCGTAAGGTGGTGGAGAAACAGCAGGTCAAAAAAAGGGTTCCTAGGCTTCTTTGGTCCACTTTAAGTCAATGGAGATTTTTATTTGCTTTAAATGCTTGCAGTTATCTATTCATGTGGTCTACAATTATTGGACCAGTATTGCTGGACAGAGCTTGTTCTGAGTTATATTCACACGAAATTTCGGGCCACTTTGACCATAAGGTGGTGGAGAAACAGCAGATCAAACAAAGCATTCCTAGTCTCCTTCGGTCCACTTTAAGTCAATGGAGATTTTTATTTGCTTTAAATGCTTGCAGTTATCGAACCATGTCGTCTACAATTATGGGTCCAGTATGGCTGGAAAGAGCTTGTTCTGAGTTACATTCACACCAAATTTCGGGCCATTTTGACCGTAAAGTGGTGGAGAAACAGCAGGTCAAAAAAAGGGTTCCTAGGCTCCTTCGGTCCACTTTAAGTCAATGGAGATTTTTATTTGCTTTAAATGCTTGTAGTTTTCGATCCATGTGGTCTACAATTATGCGAAAGAGCTTGTTCAGAGCTACATTCTTACCAAATTTTGTGCCATTTTGACCATAAGCTGGTGGAGAAACAGCAGGTCAAAGAAAGGGTTCCTAGGCTCCATCGGTCCACTTTAAGTCAATGGAGATTTTAATTTGCTTTAAATGCTCATAGTTATCGATCCATGTGGTCTACAATTATGGGAAAGACCTTGTTCAGAGCTACATTCATACCAAATTTTGGGACATTTTGACCGTAAGGTGGTGGAGAAACAGCAGGTCAAAAAAAGGGTTCCTAGGCTTCTTCGGTCCACTTTAAGTCAATGGAGATTTTTATTTGCTTTAAATGCTCGCAGTTATCGAACCATGTGGTCTACAATTATGGGAAAGACCTTGTTCAGAGCTACATTCTTACCAAATTTCAGGCCATTTTGACTGTAAGGAGGTGGAGAAACAGCAGGTCAAAGAAAGGGTACCTAGGCTCCATCGGTCCACTTTAAGTCAATGGAGATTTTAATTTGCTTTAAATGTTTGCAGTTATCCATCCATGTGGTCTACATTTATTGGACCAGTATGGCTGGAAAGAGCTTGTTCTGAGCTACATTGACACCAAATTTCGGGCCATTTTGACAGTATGGTGGTGTAGAAACAGCAGGTCAAAGAAAGTATTCCTAGGCTACTTCGGTCCACTTTAAGTCAATGGAGATTTTTATTTGCTTTAAAAGCTTGTAGTTTTCGATCTATGTGGTCTACAATTATGCGAAAGAGCTTGTTCAGAGCTACACTCATACCAAATTTTGGGCCATTTTGACCATAAGGTGGTGGAGAACAGCAGGTCAAAGAAAGGTTTCCTAGGCTCCATCGGTCCACTTTAAGTCAATGGAGATTTTAATTTGCTTTAAATGCTCCTAGTTATCGATCCATGTGGTCTACAATTATGGGAAAGACCTTGTTCAGAGCTACATTCATACCAAATTTTGGGCCATTTTGACAGTAAGGTGGTGGAGAAACAGCAGGTCAAAAAAAGGGTTCCTAGGCTCCTTCAGTCCACTTTAAGTCAATGGAGATTTTTATTTGCTTTAAAAGCTTGTAGTTTTCGATCCATGTGGTCTAGAATTATGCGAAAGAGCTTGTTCAGAGCTACACTCATACCAAATTTTGGGCCATTTTGACCATAAGGTGGTGGAGAAACAGCAGGTCAAAGAAAGGGTTCCTAGGCTCCATCTGTCCACTTTAAGTCAATGGAGATTTTAATTTGCTTTAAATGCTTGCAGTTATCTATTCATGTGGTCTACAATTATTGGACCAGTATGGCTGGACAGAGCTTGTTCTGAGTTACATTCACACGAAATTTTGGGCCATTTTGACAGTAAGGTGGTGGAGAAACAGCAGATCAAACAAAGCATTCCTAGTCTCCTTCTGTCCACTTTAAGTCAATGGAGATTTTAATTTGCTTTAAATGCTTGCAGTTATTGATCAATGTGGTCTACAATTATGGGTCCAGTATTGCTGGACAGAGCTTGTTCTGAGTTACATTCATACCAAATTTTGGGCCATTTTGACCGTAAGGTGGTGGAGAAACAGCAGGTCAAAAAAAGGGTTCCTAGGCTTCTTCGGTCCACTTTAAGTCAATGGAGATTTTTATTTGCTTTAAATGCTTGCAGTTATCTATTCATGTGGTCTACAATTATTGGACCAGTATTGCTGGACAGAGTTTGTTCTGAGTTACATTCACACGAAATTTCGGGCCACTTTGACCATAAGGTGGTGGAGAAACAGCAGATCAAACAAAGCATTCCTAGTCTCATTCGGTCCACTTTAAGTTAATGGAGATTTTTATTTGCTTTAAATGCTTGCAGTTATCGAACCATGTCGTCTACAATTATGGGTCCAGTATGGCTGGAAAGAGCTTGTTCTGAGTTACATTCACACCAAATTTCGGGCCATTTTGACCATAAGGTGGTGGAGAAACAGCAGGTCAAAGAAAGGGTTCCTAGGCTCCATCGGTCCACTTTAAGTCAATGGAGATTTTAATTTGCTTTAAATGCTCATAGTTATCGATCCATGTGGTCTACAATTATGGGAAAGACCTTGTTCAGAGCTACATTCATACCAAATTTTGGGCCATTTTGACCGTAAGGTGGTGGAGAAACAGCAGGTCAAAAAAAGGGTTCCTAGGCTTCTTCGGTCCACTTTAAGTCAATGGAGATTTTTATTTGCTTTAAATGCTCGCAGTTATCGAACCATGTGGTCTACAATTATGGGAAAGACCTTGTTCAGAGCTACATTCTTACCAAATTTCATGCCATTTTGACTGTAAGGAGGTGGAGAAACAGCATGTCAAAGAAAGGGTACCTAGGCTCCATCGGTCCACTTTAAGTCAATGGAGATTTTAATTTGCTTTAAATGCTTGCAGTTATCCATCCATGTGGTCTACATTTATTGGACCAGTATGGCTGGAAAGAGCTTGTTCTGAGCTACAATGACACCAAATTTCGGGCCATTTTGACAGTATGGTGGTGTAGAAACAGCAGGTCAAAGAAAGTATTCCTAGGCTACTTCAGTCCACTTTAAGTCAATGGAGATTTTTATTTGCTTTAAATGCTTGCAGTTATCGATCTATGTGGTCTACAATTATGCGAAAGAGCTTGTTCAGAGCTACACTCATACCAAATTTTGGGCCATTTTGACCATAAGGAGGTGGAGAAACAGCAGGTCAAAGAAAGGTTTCCTAGGCTCCATCGGTCCACTTTAAGTCAATGGAGATTTTAATTTGCTTTAAATGCTCCTAGTTATCGATCCATGTGGTCTACAATTATGGGAAAGACCTTGTTCAGAGCTACATTCATACCAAATTTTGGGCCATTTTGACCGTAAGGTGGTGGAGAAACAGCAGGTCAAAAAAAGGGTTCCTAGGCTCCTTCGGTCCACTTTAAGTCAATGGAGATTTTTATTTGCTTTAAAAGCTTGTAGTTTTCGATCCATGTGGTCTACAATTATGCGAAAGAGCTTGTTCAGAGCTACACTCATACCAGATTTTGGGACATTTTGACCATAAGGTGGTGGAGAAACAGCAGGTCAAAGAAAGGGTTCCTACGCTCCATCGGTCCACTTTAAGTCAATGGAGATTTTAATTTGCTTTAAATGCTCATAGTTATCGATCCATGTGGTCTACAATTATGGGAAAGACCTTGTTCAGAGCTACATTCATACCAAATTTTGGGCCATTTTGACCGTAAGGTGGTGGAGAAACAGCAGGTCAAAAAAAGGGTTCCTAGGCTTCTTCGGTCCACTTTAAGTCAATGGAGATTTTTATTTGCTTTAAATGCTTGCAGTTATCGAACCATGTGGTCTACAATTAAGGGTCCAGTATGGCTGGAAAGAGCTTGTTCTGAGTTACATTCACACGAAATTTTGGGCCATTTTGACCGTAAGGTGCTGGAGAAACAGCAGATCAAACAAAGCATTCCTAGTCTCCTTCTGTCCACTTTAAGTCAATGGAGATTTTAATTTGCTTTAAATGCTTGCAGTTATTGATCAATGTGGTCTACAATTATATGAAAGGCCATGTTCAGAGCTACATTCATACCAAATTTTGGGCCATTTCGACCGGAAGGTGGTGGAGAAACAGCAGGTCAAAAAAAGGGTTCCTAGGCTTCTTCGGTCCACTTTAAGTCAATGGAGATTTTTATTTGCTTTAAGTGCTTGCAGTTATCGAACCATGTGGTCTACAATTAAGGGTCCAGTATCGCTGGAAAGAGCTTGTTCTGCGTTACATTCACACGAAATTTCAGGGCATTTTGATCAGAAGGTGGTGGAGAAACAGCAGGTCAAAGAAAGTATTCCTAGGCTCCTTCGGTCCACTTTAAGTCAATGGAGATTTTCATTTGCTTTAAATGCTTGCAGTTATCTATTCATGTGGTCTACAATTATTGGACCAGTATTGCTGGACAGAGCTTGTTCTGAGTTACATTCATACCAAATTTTGGGCCATTTTGACCGTAAGGTGGTGGAGAAACAGCAGGTCAAAAAAAGGGTTCCTAGGCTTCTTCGGTCCACTTTAAGTCAATGGAGATTTTTATTTGCTTTAAATGCTTGCAGTTATCTATTCATGTGGTCTACAATTATTGGACCAGTATGGCTGGACAGAGCTTGTTCTGATTTACATTGACACGAAATTTCGGGCCACTTTGACCATAAGGTGGTGGAGAAACAGCAGATCAAACAAAGCATTCCTAGTCTCCTTCTGTCCACTTTAAGTCAATGGAGATTTTTATTTGCTTTAAATGCTTGCAGTTATCGAACCATGTCGTCTACAATTATGGGTCCAGTATGGCTGGAAAGAGCTTGTTCTGAGTTACATTCACACCAAATTTCGGGCCATTTTGACCGTAAAGTGGTGGAGAAACAGCAGGTCAAAAAAAGGGTTCCTAGGCTCCTTCGGTCCACTTTAAGTCAATGGAGACTTTTATTTGCTTTAAATGCTTGTAGTTTTCGATCCATGTGGTCTACAATTATGCGAAAGAGCTTGTTCAGAGCTACATTCTTACCAAATTTTGGGCCATTTTGACCATAAGGTGGTGGAGAAACAGCAGGTCAAAGAAAGGGTTCCTAGGCTCCATCGGTCCACTTTAAGTCAATGGAGATTTTTATTTGCTTTAAATGCTTGCAGTTATCTATTCATGTGGTCTACAATTATTGGACCAGTATGGCTGGACAGAGCTTGTTCTGAGTTACATTGACACGAAATTTCGGGCCACTTTGACCATAAGGTGGTGGAGAAACAGCAGATCAAACAAAGCATTCCTAGTCTCCTTCGGTCCACTTTAAGTCAATGGAGATTTTTATTTGCTTTAAATGCTTGCAGTTATCGAACCACGTCGTCTACAATTATGGGTCCAGTATGGCTGGAAAGAGCTTGTTCTGAGTTACATTCACACCAAATTTCGGGCCATTTTGACCATAAAGTGGTGGAGAAACAGCAGGTCAAAAAAAGGGTTCCTAGGCTCCTTCGGTCCACTTTAAGTCAATGGAGACTTTTATTTGCTTTAAATGCTTGTAGTTTTCGATCCATGTGGTCTACAATTATGCGAAAGAGCTTGTTCAGAGCTACATTCTTACCAAATTTTGGGCCATTTTGACCATAAGGTGGTGGAGAAACAGCAGGTCAAAGAAAGGGTTCCTAGGCTCCATCGGTCCACTTTAAGTCAATGGAGATTTTAATTTGCTTTAAATGCTCATAGTTATCGATCCATGTGGTCTACAATTATGGGAAAGACCTTGTTCAGAGCTACATTCATACCAAATTTTTGGCCGTTTTGACAGTAAGGTGGTGGAGAAACAGCAGGTCAAAAAAAGGGTTCCTAGGCTTCTTTGGTCCACTTTAAGTCAATGGAGATTTTTATTTGCTTTAAATGCTCGCAGTTATCGAACCATGTGGTCTACAATTATGGGAAAGACCTTGTTCAGAGCTACATTCTTACCAAATTTCAGGCCATTTTGACTGTAAGGAGGTGGAGAAACAGCAGGTCAAAGAAAGGGTACCTAGGCTCCATCGGTCCACTTTAAGTCAATGGAGATTTTAATTTGCTTTAAATGTTTGCAGTTATCCATCCATGTGGTCTACATTTATTGGACCAGTATGGCTGGAAAGAGCTTGTTCTGAGCTACATTGACACCAAATTTCGGGCCATTTTGACAGTATGGTGGTGTAGAAACAGCAGGTCAAAGAAAGTATTCCTAGGCTACTTCGGTCCACTTTAAGTCAATGGAGATTTTTATTTGCTTTAAAAGCTTGTAGTTTTCGATCTATGTGGTCTACAATTATGCGAAAGAGCTTGTTCAGAGCTACACTCATACCAAATTTTGGGCCATTTTGACCATAAGGTGGTGGAGAACAGCAGGTCAAAGAAAGGTTTCCTAGGCTCCATCGGTCCACTTTAAGTCAATGGAGATTTTAATTTGCTTTAAATGCTCCTAGTTATCGATCCATGTGGTCTACAATTATGGGAAAGACCTTGTTCAGAGCTACATTCATACCAAATTTTGGGCCATTTTGACAGTAAGGTGGTGGAGAAACAGCAGGTCAAAAAAAGGGTTCCTAGGCTCCTTCAGTCCACTTTAAGTCAATGGAGATTTTTATTTGCTTTAAAAGCTTGTAGTTTTCGATCCATGTGGTCTACAATTATGCGAAAGAGCTTGTTCAGAGCTACACTCATACCAAATTTTGGGCCATTTTGACCATAAGGTGGTGGAGAAACAGCAGGTCAAAGAAAGGGTTCCTAGGCTCCATCTGTCCACTTTAAGTCAATGGAGATTTTAATTTGCTTTAAATGCTTGCAGTTATCTATTCATGTGGTCTACAATTATTGGACCAGTATGGCTGGACAGAGCTTGTTCTGAGTTACATTCACACGAAATTTTGGGCCATTTTGACAGTAAGGTGGTGGAGAAACAGCAGATCAAACAAAGCATTCCTAGTCTCCTTCTGTCCACTTTAAGTCAATGGAGATTTTAATTTGCTTTAAATGCTTGCAGTTATTGATCAATGTGGTCTACAATTATGGGTCCAGTATTGCTGGACAGAGCTTGTTCTGAGTTACATTCATACCAAATTTTGGGCCATTTTGACCGTAAGGTGGTGGAGAAACAGCAGGTCAAAAAAAGGGTTCCTAGGCTTCTTCGGTCCACTTTAAGTCAATGGAGATTTTTATTTGCTTTAAATGCTTGCAGTTATCGAACCATGTGGTCTACAATTAAGGGTCCAGTATGGCTGGAAAGAGCTTGTTCTGAGTTACATTCACACGAAATTTCAGGGCATTTTGATCAGAAGGTGGTGAAGAAACAGCAGGTCAAAGAAAGTATTCCAAGGCTCCTTCGGTCCACTTTAAGTCAATGGAGATTTTTATTTGCTTTAAATGCTTGCAGTTATCTATTCATGTGGTCTACAATTATTGGACCAGTATGGCTGGACAGAGCTTGTTCTGAGTTACATTCACACAAAATTTTGGGCCATTTTGACCGTAAGGTGCTGGAGAAACAGCAGATCAAACAAAGCATTCCTATTATCCTTCTGTCCACTTTAAGTCAATGGAGATTTTAATTTGCTTTAAATGCTTGCAGTTATTGATCAATGTGGTCTACAATTATATGAAAGGCCATGTTCAGAGCTACATTCATACCAAATTTTGGGCCATTTTGACAGTAATGTGGTGGAGAAACAGCAGGTCAAAAAAAGGGTTCCTAGGTTTCTTCGGTCCACTTTAAGTCAATGGAGATTTTTATTTGCTTTAAGTGCTTGCAGTTATCGAACCATGTGGTCTACAATTAAGGGTCCAGTATCGCTGGAAAGAGCTTGTTCTGCGTTACATTCACACGAAATTTCAGGGCATTTTGATCAGAAGGTGGTGGAGAAACAGCAGGTCAAAGAAAGTATTCCTAGGCTCCTTCGGTCCACTTTAAGTCAATGGAGATTTTTATTTGCTTTAAATGCTTGCAGTTATCTATTCATGTGGTCTACAATTATTGGACCAGTATTGCTGGACAGAGCTTGTTCTGAGTTACATTCATACCAAATTTTGGGCCATTTTGACCGTAAGGTGGTGGAGAAACAGCAGGTCAAAAAAAGGGTTCCTAGGCTTCTTTGGTCCACTTTAAGTCAATGGAGATTTTTATTTGCTTTAAATGCTTGCAGTTATCTATTCATGTGGTCTACAATTATTGGACCAGTATTGCTGGACAGAGCTTGTTCTGAGTTATATTCACACGAAATTTCGGGCCACTTTGACCATAAGGTGGTGGAGAAACAGCAGATCAAACAAAGCATTCCTAGTCTCCTTCGGTCCACTTTAAGTCAATGGAGATTTTTATTTGCTTTAAATGCTTGCAGTTATCGAACCATGTCGTCTACAATTATGGGTCCAGTATGGCTGGAAAGAGCTTGTTCTGAGTTACATTCACACCAAATTTCGGGCCATTTTGACCGTAAAGTGGTGGAGAAACAGCAGGTCAAAAAAAGGGTTCCTAGGCTCCTTCGGTCCACTTTAAGTCAATGGAGATTTTTATTTGCTTTAAATGCTTGTAGTTTTCGATCCATGTGGTCTACAATTATGCGAAAGAGCTTGTTCAGAGCTACATTCTTACCAAATTTTGTGCCATTTTGACCATAAGCTGGTGGAGAAACAGCAGGTCAAAGAAAGGGTTCCTAGGCTCCATCGGTCCACTTTAAGTCAATGGAGATTTTAATTTGCTTTAAATGCTCATAGTTATCGATCCATGTGGTCTACAATTATGGGAAAGACCTTGTTCAGAGCTACATTCATACCAAATTTTGGGACATTTTGACCGTAAGGTGGTGGAGAAACAGCAGGTCAAAAAAAGGGTTCCTAGGCTTCTTCGGTCCACTTTAAGTCAATGGAGATTTTTATTTGCTTTAAATGCTCGCAGTTATCGAACCATGTGGTCTACAATTATGGGAAAGACCTTGTTCAGAGCTACATTCTTACCAAATTTCAGGCCATTTTGACTGTAAGGAGGTGGAGAAACAGCAGGTCAAAGAAAGGGTACCTAGGCTCCATCGGTCCACTTTAAGTCAATGGAGATTTTAATTTGCTTTAAATGTTTGCAGTTATCCATCCATGTGGTCTACATTTATTGGACCAGTATGGCTGGAAAGAGCTTGTTCTGAGCTACATTGACACCAAATTTCGGGCCATTTTGACAGTATGGTGGTGTAGAAACAGCAGGTCAAAGAAAGTATTCCTAGGCTACTTCGGTCCACTTTAAGTCAATGGAGATTTTTATTTGCTTTAAAAGCTTGTAGTTTTCGATCTATGTGGTCTACAATTATGCGAAAGAGCTTGTTCAGAGCTACACTCATACCAAATTTTGGGCCATTTTGACCATAAGGTGGTGGAGAACAGCAGGTCAAAGAAAGGTTTCCTAGGCTCCATCGGTCCACTTTAAGTCAATGGAGATTTTAATTTGCTTTAAATGCTCCTAGTTATCGATCCATGTGGTCTACAATTATGGGAAAGACCTTGTTCAGAGCTACATTCATACCAAATTTTGGGCCATTTTGACAGTAAGGTGGTGGAGAAACAGCAGGTCAAAAAAAGGGTTCCTAGGCTCCTTCAGTCCACTTTAAGTCAATGGAGATTTTTATTTGCTTTAAAAGCTTGTAGTTTTCGATCCATGTGGTCTACAATTATGCGAAAGAGCTTGTTCAGAGCTACACTCATACCAAATTTTGGGCCATTTTGACCATAAGGTGGTGGAGAAACAGCAGGTCAAAGAAAGGGTTCCTAGGCTCCATCTGTCCACTTTAAGTCAATGGAGATTTTAATTTGCTTTAAATGCTTGCAGTTATCTATTCATGTGGTCTACAATTATTGGACCAGTATGGCTGGACAGAGCTTGTTCTGAGTTACATTCACACGAAATTTTGGGCCATTTTGACAGTAAGGTGGTGGAGAAACAGCAGATCAAACAAAGCATTCCTAGTCTCCTTCTGTCCACTTTAAGTCAATGGAGATTTTAATTTGCTTTAAATGCTTGCAGTTATTGATCAATGTGGTCTACAATTATGGGTCCAGTATTGCTGGACAGAGCTTGTTCTGAGTTACATTCATACCAAATTTTGGGCCATTTTGACCGTAAGGTGGTGGAGAAACAGCAGGTCAAAAAAAGGGTTCCTAGGCTTCTTCGGTCCACTTTAAGTCAATGGAGATTTTTATTTGCTTTAAATGCTTGCAGTTATCGAACCATGTGGTCTACAATTAAGGGTCCAGTATGGCTGGAAAGAGCTTGTTCTGAGTTACATTCACACGAAATTTCAGGGCATTTTGATCAGAAGGTGGTGAAGAAACAGCAGGTCAAAGAAAGTATTCCAAGGCTCCTTCGGTCCACTTTAAGTCAATGGAGATTTTTATTTGCTTTAAATGCTTGCAGTTATCTATTCATGTGGTCTACAATTATTGGACCAGTATGGCTGGACAGAGCTTGTTCTGAGTTACATTCACACAAAATTTTGGGCCATTTTGACCGTAAGGTGCTGGAGAAACAGCAGATCAAACAAAGCATTCCTATTATCCTTCTGTCCACTTTAAGTCAATGGAGATTTTAATTTGCTTTAAATGCTTGCAGTTATTGATCAATGTGGTCTACAATTATATGAAAGGCCATGTTCAGAGCTACATTCATACCAAATTTTGGGCCATTTTGACAGTAATGTGGTGGAGAAACAGCAGGTCAAAAAAAGGGTTCCTAGGTTTCTTCGGTCCACTTTAAGTCAATGGAGATTTTTATTTGCTTTAAGTGCTTGCAGTTATCGAACCATGTGGTCTACAATTAAGGGTCCAGTATCGCTGGAAAGAGCTTGTTCTGCGTTACATTCACACGAAATTTCAGGGCATTTTGATCAGAAGGTGGTGGAGAAACAGCAGGTCAAAGAAAGTATTCCTAGGCTCCTTCGGTCCACTTTAAGTCAATGGAGATTTTTATTTGCTTTAAATGCTTGCAGTTATCTATTCATGTGGTCTACAATTATTGGACCAGTATTGCTGGACAGAGCTTGTTCTGAGTTACATTCATACCAAATTTTGGGCCATTTTGACCGTAAGGTGGTGGAGAAACAGCAGGTCAAAAAAAGGGTTCCTAGGCTTCTTTGGTCCACTTTAAGTCAATGGAGATTTTTATTTGCTTTAAATGCTTGCAGTTATCTATTCATGTGGTCTACAATTATTGGACCAGTATTGCTGGACAGAGCTTGTTCTGAGTTATATTCACACGAAATTTCGGGCCACTTTGACCATAAGGTGGTGGAGAAACAGCAGATCAAACAAAGCATTCCTAGTCTCCTTCGGTCCACTTTAAGTCAATGGAGATTTTTATTTGCTTTAAATGCTTGCAGTTATCGAACCATGTCGTCTACAATTATGGGTCCAGTATGGCTGGAAAGAGCTTGTTCTGAGTTACATTCACACCAAATTTCGGGCCATTTTGACCGTAAAGTGGTGGAGAAACAGCAGGTCAAAAAAAGGGTTCCTAGGCTCCTTCGGTCCACTTTAAGTCAATGGAGATTTTTATTTGCTTTAAATGCTTGTAGTTTTCGATCCATGTGGTCTACAATTATGCGAAAGAGCTTGTTCAGAGCTACATTCTTACCAAATTTTGTGCCATTTTGACCATAAGCTGGTGGAGAAACAGCAGGTCAAAGAAAGGGTTCCTAGGCTCCATCGGTCCACTTTAAGTCAATGGAGATTTTAATTTGCTTTAAATGCTCATAGTTATCGATCCATGTGGTCTACAATTATGGGAAAGACCTTGTTCAGAGCTACATTCATACCAAATTTTGGGACATTTTGACCGTAAGGTGGTGGAGAAACAGCAGGTCAAAAAAAGGGTTCCTAGGCTTCTTCGGTCCACTTTAAGTCAATGGAGATTTTTATTTGCTTTAAATGCTCGCAGTTATCGAACCATGTGGTCTACAATTATGGGAAAGACCTTGTTCAGAGCTACATTCTTACCAAATTTCAGGCCATTTTGACTGTAAGGAGGTGGAGAAACAGCAGGTCAAAGAAAGGGTACCTAGGCTCCATCGGTCCACTTTAAGTCAATGGAGATTTTAATTTGCTTTAAATGTTTGCAGTTATCCATCCATGTGGTCTACATTTATTGGACCAGTATGGCTGGAAAGAGCTTGTTCTGAGCTACATTGACACCAAATTTCGGGCCATTTTGACAGTATGGTGGTGTAGAAACAGCAGGTCAAAGAAAGTATTCCTAGGCTACTTCGGTCCACTTTAAGTCAATGGAGATTTTTATTTGCTTTAAAAGCTTGTAGTTTTCGATCTATGTGGTCTACAATTATGCGAAAGAGCTTGTTCAGAGCTACACTCATACCAAATTTTGGGCCATTTTGACCATAAGGTGGTGGAGAACAGCAGGTCAAAGAAAGGTTTCCTAGGCTCCATCGGTCCACTTTAAGTCAATGGAGATTTTAATTTGCTTTAAATGCTCCTAGTTATCGATCCATGTGGTCTACAATTATGGGAAAGACCTTGTTCAGAGCTACATTCATACCAAATTTTGGGCCATTTTGACAGTAAGGTGGTGGAGAAACAGCAGGTCAAAAAAAGGGTTCCTAGGCTCCTTCAGTCCACTTTAAGTCAATGGAGATTTTTATTTGCTTTAAAAGCTTGTAGTTTTCGATCCATGTGGTCTACAATTATGCGAAAGAGCTTGTTCAGAGCTACACTCATACCAAATTTTGGGCCATTTTGACCATAAGGTGGTGGAGAAACAGCAGGTCAAAGAAAGGGTTCCTAGGCTCCATCTGTCCACTTTAAGTCAATGGAGATTTTAATTTGCTTTAAATGCTTGCAGTTATCTATTCATGTGGTCTACAATTATTGGACCAGTATGGCTGGACAGAGCTTGTTCTGAGTTACATTCACACGAAATTTTGGGCCATTTTGACAGTAAGGTGGTGGAGAAACAGCAGATCAAACAAAGCATTCCTAGTCTCCTTCTGTCCACTTTAAGTCAATGGAGATTTTAATTTGCTTTAAATGCTTGCAGTTATTGATCAATGTGGTCTACAATTATGGGTCCAGTATTGCTGGACAGAGCTTGTTCTGAGTTACATTCATACCAAATTTTGGGCCATTTTGACCGTAAGGTGGTGGAGAAACAGCAGGTCAAAAAAAGGGTTCCTAGGCTTCTTCGGTCCACTTTAAGTCAATGGAGATTTTTATTTGCTTTAAATGCTTGCAGTTATCTATTCATGTGGTCTACAATTATTGGACCAGTATTGCTGGACAGAGTTTGTTCTGAGTTACATTCACACGAAATTTCGGGCCACTTTGACCATAAGGTGGTGGAGAAACAGCAGATCAAACAAAGCATTCCTAGTCTCATTCGGTCCACTTTAAGTTAATGGAGATTTTTATTTGCTTTAAATGCTTGCAGTTATCGAACCATGTCGTCTACAATTATGGGTCCAGTATGGCTGGAAAGAGCTTGTTCTGAGTTACATTCACACCAAATTTCGGGCCATTTTGACCATAAGGTGGTGGAGAAACAGCAGGTCAAAGAAAGGGTTCCTAGGCTCCATCGGTCCACTTTAAGTCAATGGAGATTTTAATTTGCTTTAAATGCTCATAGTTATCGATCCATGTGGTCTACAATTATGGGAAAGACCTTGTTCAGAGCTACATTCATACCAAATTTTGGGCCATTTTGACCGTAAGGTGGTGGAGAAACAGCAGGTCAAAAAAAGGGTTCCTAGGCTTCTTCGGTCCACTTTAAGTCAATGGAGATTTTTATTTGCTTTAAATGCTCGCAGTTATCGAACCATGTGGTCTACAATTATGGGAAAGACCTTGTTCAGAGCTACATTCTTACCAAATTTCATGCCATTTTGACTGTAAGGAGGTGGAGAAACAGCATGTCAAAGAAAGGGTACCTAGGCTCCATCGGTCCACTTTAAGTCAATGGAGATTTTAATTTGCTTTAAATGCTTGCAGTTATCCATCCATGTGGTCTACATTTATTGGACCAGTATGGCTGGAAAGAGCTTGTTCTGAGCTACAATGACACCAAATTTCGGGCCATTTTGACAGTATGGTGGTGTAGAAACAGCAGGTCAAAGAAAGTATTCCTAGGCTACTTCAGTCCACTTTAAGTCAATGGAGATTTTTATTTGCTTTAAATGCTTGCAGTTATCGATCTATGTGGTCTACAATTATGCGAAAGAGCTTGTTCAGAGCTACACTCATACCAAATTTTGGGCCATTTTGACCATAAGGAGGTGGAGAAACAGCAGGTCAAAGAAAGGTTTCCTAGGCTCCATCGGTCCACTTTAAGTCAATGGAGATTTTAATTTGCTTTAAATGCTCCTAGTTATCGATCCATGTGGTCTACAATTATGGGAAAGACCTTGTTCAGAGCTACATTCATACCAAATTTTGGGCCATTTTGACCGTAAGGTGGTGGAGAAACAGCAGGTCAAAAAAAGGGTTCCTAGGCTCCTTCGGTCCACTTTAAGTCAATGGAGATTTTTATTTGCTTTAAAAGCTTGTAGTTTTCGATCCATGTGGTCTACAATTATGCGAAAGAGCTTGTTCAGAGCTACACTCATACCAGATTTTGGGACATTTTGACCATAAGGTGGTGGAGAAACAGCAGGTCAAAGAAAGGGTTCCTACGCTCCATCGGTCCACTTTAAGTCAATGGAGATTTTAATTTGCTTTAAATGCTCATAGTTATCGATCCATGTGGTCTACAATTATGGGAATGACCTTGTTCAGAGCTACATTCATACCAAATTTTGGGCCATTTTGACCGTAAGGTGGTGGAGAAACAGCAGGTCAAAAAAAGGGTTCCTAGGCTTCTTCGGTCCACTTTAAGTCAATGGAGATTTTTATTTGCTTTAAATGCTTGCAGTTATCGAACCATGTGGTCTACAATTAAGGGTCCAGTATGGCTGGAAAGAGCTTGTTCTGAGTTACATTCACACGAAATTTTGGGCCATTTTGACCGTAAGGTGCTGGAGAAACAGCAGATCAAACAAAGCATTCCTAGTCTCCTTCTGTCCACTTTAAGTCAATGGAGATTTTAATTTGCTTTAAATGCTTGCAGTTATTGATCAATGTGGTCTACAATTATATGAAAGGCCATGTTCAGAGCTACATTCATACCAAATTTTGGGCCATTTCGACCGGAAGGTGGTGGAGAAACAGCAGGTCAAAAAAAGGGTTCCTAGGCTTCTTCGGTCCACTTTAAGTCAATGGAGATTTTTATTTGCTTTAAGTGCTTGCAGTTATCGAACCATGTGGTCTACAATTAAGGGTCCAGTATCGCTGGAAAGAGCTTGTTCTGCGTTACATTCACACGAAATTTCAGGGCATTTTGATCAGAAGGTGGTGGAGAAACAGCAGGTCAAAGAAAGTATTCCTAGGCTCCTTCGGTCCACTTTAAGTCAATGGAGATTTTCATTTGCTTTAAATGCTTGCAGTTATCTATTCATGTGGTCTACAATTATTGGACCAGTATTGCTGGACAGAGCTTGTTCTGAGTTACATTCATACCAAATTTTGGGCCATTTTGACCGTAAGGTGGTGGAGAAACAGCAGGTCAAAAAAAGGGTTCCTAGGCTTCTTCGGTCCACTTTAAGTCAATGGAGATTTTTATTTGCTTTAAATGCTTGCAGTTATCTATTCATGTGGTCTACAATTATTGGACCAGTATGGCTGGACAGAGCTTGTTCTGATTTACATTGACACGAAATTTCGGGCCACTTTGACCATAAGGTGGTGGAGAAACAGCAGATCAAACAAAGCATTCCTAGTCTCCTTCTGTCCACTTTAAGTCAATGGAGATTTTTATTTGCTTTAAATGCTTGCAGTTATCGAACCATGTCGTCTACAATTATGGGTCCAGTATGGCTGGAAAGAGCTTGTTCTGAGTTACATTCACACCAAATTTCGGGCCATTTTGACCGTAAAGTGGTGGAGAAACAGCAGGTCAAAAAAAGGGTTCCTAGGCTCCTTCGGTCCACTTTAAGTCAATGGAGACTTTTATTTGCTTTAAATGCTTGTAGTTTTCGATCCATGTGGTCTACAATTATGCGAAAGAGCTTGTTCAGAGCTACATTCTTACCAAATTTTGGGCCATTTTGACCATAAGGTGGTGGAGAAACAGCAGGTCAAAGAAAGGGTTCCTAGGCTCCATCGGTCCACTTTAAGTCAATGGAGATTTTTATTTGCTTTAAATGCTTGCAGTTATCTATTCATGTGGTCTACAATTATTGGACCAGTATGGCTGGACAGAGCTTGTTCTGAGTTACATTGACACGAAATTTCGGGCCACTTTGACCATAAGGTGGTGGAGAAACAGCAGATCAAACAAAGCATTCCTAGTCTCCTTCGGTCCACTTTAAGTCAATGGAGATTTTTATTTGCTTTAAATGCTTGCAGTTATCGAACCACGTCGTCTACAATTATGGGTCCAGTATGGCTGGAAAGAGCTTGTTCTGAGTTACATTCACACCAAATTTCGGGCCATTTTGACCATAAAGTGGTGGAGAAACAGCAGGTCAAAAAAAGGGTTCCTAGGCTCCTTCGGTCCACTTTAAGTCAATGGAGACTTTTATTTGCTTTAAATGCTTGTAGTTTTCGATCCATGTGGTCTACAATTATGCGAAAGAGCTTGTTCAGAGCTACATTCTTACCAAATTTTGGGCCATTTTGACCATAAGGTGGTGGAGAAACAGCAGGTCAAAGAAAGGGTTCCTAGGCTCCATCGGTCCACTTTAAGTCAATGGAGATTTTAATTTGCTTTAAATGCTCATAGTTATCGATCCATGTGGTCTACAATTATGGGAAAGACCTTGTTCAGAGCTACATTCATACCAAATTTTTGGCCGTTTTGACAGTAAGGTGGTGGAGAAACAGCAGGTCAAAAAAAGGGTTCCTAGGCTTCTTTGGTCCACTTTAAGTCAATGGAGATTTTTATTTGCTTTAAATGCTCGCAGTTATCGAACCATGTGGTCTACAATTATGGGAAAGACCTTGTTCAGAGCTACATTCTTACCAAATTTCAGGCCATTTTGACTGTAAGGAGGTGGAGAAACAGCAGGTCAAAGAAAGGGTACCTAGGCTCCATCGGTCCACTTTAAGTCAATGGAGATTTTAATTTGCTTTAAATGTTTGCAGTTATCCATCCATGTGGTCTACATTTATTGGACCAGTATGGCTGGAAAGAGCTTGTTCTGAGCTACATTGACACCAAATTTCGGGCCATTTTGACAGTATGGTGGTGTAGAAACAGCAGGTCAAAGAAAGTATTCCTAGGCTACTTCGGTCCACTTTAAGTCAATGGAGATTTTTATTTGCTTTAAAAGCTTGTAGTTTTCGATCTATGTGGTCTACAATTATGCGAAAGAGCTTGTTCAGAGCTACACTCATACCAAATTTTGGGCCATTTTGACCATAAGGTGGTGGAGAAACAGCAGGTCAAAGAAAGGTTTCCTAGGCTCCATCGGTCCACTTTAAGTCAATGGAGATTTTAATTTGCTTTAAATGCTCCTAGTTATCGATCCATGTGGTCTACAATTATGGGAAAGACCTTGTTCAGAGCTACATTCATACCAAATTTTGGGCCATTTTGACCGTAAGGTGGTGGAGAAACAGCAGGTCAAAAAAAGGGTTCCTAGGCTCCTTCGGTCCACTTTAAGTCAATGGAGATTTTTATTTGCTTTAAAAGCTTGTAGTTTTCGATCCATGTGGTCTACAATTATGCGAAAGAGCTTGTCCAGAGCTACACTCATACCAAATTTTGGGCCATTTTGACCATAAGGTGGTGGAGAAACAGCAGGTCATAGAAAGGGTTCCTAGGCTCCATCGGTCCACTTTAAGTCAATGGAGATTTTAATTTGCTTTAAATGCTCATAGTTATCGATCCATGTGGTCTACAATTATGGGAAAGACCTTGTTCAGAGCTACATTCATACCAAATTTTGGGCCATTTTGACCGTAAGGTGGTGGAGAAACAGCAGGTCAAAAAAAGGGTTCCTAGGCTTCTTCGGTCCACTTTAAGTCAATGGAGATTTTTATTTGCTTTAAATGCTTGCAGTTATCGAACCATGTGGTCTACAATTAAGGGTCCAGTATGGCTGGAAAGAGCTTGTTCTGAGTTACATTCACACGAAATTTCAGGGCATTTTGATCAGAAGGTGGTGAAGAAACAGCAGGTCAAAGAAAGTATTCCTAGGCTCCTTCGGTCCACTTTAAGTCAATGGAGATTTTTATTTGCTTTAAATGCTTGCAGTTATCTATTCATGTGGTCTACAATTATTGGACCAGTATGACTGGAAAGACCTTGTTCTGAGTTACATTCACACCAAATTTCGGGCCATTTTGACCGTAAGGTGGTGGAGAAACAGCAGGTCAAAAAAAGGGTTCCTAGGCTCCTTCGGTCCACTTTAAGTCAATGGAGATTTTAATTTGCTTTAAATGCTTGCAGTTATTGATCAATGTGGTCTACAATTATATGAAAGGCCATGTTCAGAGCTACATTCATACCAAATTTTGGGCCATTTTGAACATAAGGTGGTGGAGAAACAGCAGGTCAAAAAAAGGGTTCCTAGGCTTCTTCGGTCCACTTTAAGTCAATGGAGATTTTTATTTGCTTTAAGTGCTTGCAGTTATCGAACCGTGTGGTCTACAATTAAGGGTCCAGTATCGCTGGAAAGAGATTGTTCTGCGTTACATTCACACGAAATTTCAGGGCATTTTGATCAGAAGGTGGTGGAGAAACAGCAGGTCAAAGAAAGTATTCCTAGGCTCCTTCGGTCCACTTTAAGTCAATGGAGATTTTTATTTGCTTTAAATGCTTGCAGTTATCTATTCATGTGGTCTACAATTATTGGACCAGTATTGCTGGACAGAGCTTGTTCTGAGTTACATTCATACCAAATTTTGGGCCATTTTGACCGTAAGGTGGTGGAGAAACAGCAGGTCAAAAAAAGGGTTCCTAGGCTTCTTCGGTCCACTTTAAGTCAATGGAGATTTTTATTTGCTTTAAATGCTTGCAGTTATCTATTCATGTGGTCTACAATTATTGGACCAGTATTGCTGGACAGAGCTTGTTCTGAGTTACATTCACACGAAATTTCGGGCCACTTTGACCATAAGGTGGTGGAGAAACAGCAGATCAAACAAAGCATTCCTAGTCTCATTCGGTCCACTTTAAGTCAATGGAGATTTTTATTTGCTTTAAATGCTTGCAGAAATCGAACCATGTCGTCTACAATTATGGGTCCAGTATGGCTGGAAAGAGCTTGTTCTGAGTTACATTCACACCAAATTTCGGGCCATTTTGACCGTAAAGTGGTGGAGAAACAGCAGGTCAAAAAAAGGGTTCCTAGGCTCCTTCGGTCCACTTTAAGTCAATGGAGATTTTTATTTGCTTTAAATGCTTGTAGTTTTCGATCCATGTGGTCTACAATTATGCGAAAGAGCTTGTTCAGAGCTACATTCTTACCAAATTTTGGGCCATTTTGACCATAAGGTGGTGGAGAAACAGCAGGTCAAAGAAAGGGTTCCTAGGCTCCATCGGTCCACTTTAAGTCAATGGAGATTTTAATTTGCTTTAAATGCTCATAGTTATCGTTCCATGTGGTCTACAATTATGGGAAAGACCTTGTTCAGAGCTACATTCATACCAAATTTTGGGCCATTTTGACTGTAAGGTGGTGGAGAAACAGCAGGTCAAAAAAAGGGTTCCTAGGCTTCTTCGGTCCACTTTAAGTCAATGGAGATTTTTATTTGCTTTAAATGCTCGCAGTTATCGAACCATGTGGTCTACAATTATGGGAAAGACCTTGTTCAGAGCTACATTCTTACCAAATTTCAGGCCATTTTGACTGTAAGGAGGTGGAGAACCAGCAGGTCAAAGAAAGTATTCCTAGGCTCCATCGGTCCACTTTAAGTCAATGGAGATTTTTATTTGCTTTAAATGCTTGCAGTTATCTATTCATGTGGTCTACAATTATTGGACCAGTATTGCTGGACAGAGCTTGTTTTGAGTTACATTCCTACCAAATTTTGGGCCATTTTGACCGTAAGGTGGTGGAGAAACAGCAGGTCAAAAAAAGGGTTCCTAGGCTTCTTCGGTCCACTTTAAGTCAATGGAGATTTTTATTTGCTTTAAATGCTTGCAGTTATCTATTCATGTAGTCTACAATTATTGGACCAGTATTGCTGGACAGAGCTTGTTCTGAGTTACATTCACACGAAATTTCGGGCCACTTTGACCATAAGGTGGTGGAGAAACAGCAGATCAAACAAAGCATTCCTAGTCTCATTCGGTCCACTTTAAGTCAATGGAGATTTTTATTTGCTTTAAATGCTTGCAGTTATCGATCTATGTGGTCTACAATTATGGGACCAGTATGACTGGAAAGACCTTGTTCTGAGTTACATTCACACCAAATTTCGGGCCATTTTGACCGTAAGGTGGTGGAGAAACAGCAGGTCAAAAAAAGGGTTCCTAGGGTCCTTCGGTCCACTTTAAGTCAATGGAGATTTTTATTTGCTTTAAATGCTTGTAGTTTTCGATCCATGTGGTCTACAATTATGCGAAAGAGCTTGTTCAGAGCTACATTCTTACCAAATTTTGGGCCATTTTGACCATAAGGTGGTGGAGAAACAGCAGGTCAAAGAAAGGGTTCCTAGGCTCCATCGGTCCACTTTAAGTCAATGGAGATTTTTATTTGCTTTAAATGCTCATAGTTATCGATCCATGTGGTCTACAATTATGGGAAAGACCTTGTTCAGAGCTACATTCATACCAAATTTTGGGCCATTTTGACCGTAACGTGGTGGAGAAACAGCAGGTCAAAAAAAGGGTTCCTAGGCTTCTTCGGTCCACTTTAAGTCAATGGAGATTTTTATTTGCTTTAAATGCTCGCAGTTATCGAACCATGTGGTCTACAATTATGGGAAAGACCTTGTTCAGAGCTACATTCTTACCAAATTTCAGGCCATTTTGACTGTAAGGAGGTGGAGAACCAGCAGGTCAAAGAAAGTATTCCTAGGCTCCATCGGTCCACTTTAAGTCAATGGAGATTTTAATTTGCTTTAAATGCTTGCAGTTATCCATCCATGTGGTCTACATTTATTGGACCAGTATGGCTGGAAAGAGCGTGTTCTGAGCTACATTGACACCAAATTTCGGGCCATTTTGACAGTATGGTGGTGTAGAAACAGCAGGTCAAAGAAAGTATTTCTAGGCTACTTCGGTCCACTTTAAGTCAATGGAGATTTTTATTTGCTTTAAATGCTTGCAGTTATCGATCTATGTGGTCTACAATTATGGGACCAGTATGACTGGAAAGACCTTGTTCTGAGTTACATTCACACGAAATTTCGGGCCACTTTGACCGTAAGGTGGTGGAGAAACAGCAGGTCAAAAAAAGGGTTCCTAGGCTCCTTCGGTCCACTTTAAGTCAATGGAGATTTTTATTTGCTTTAAATGCTTGCAGTTATCGAACCATGTCGTCTACAATTATGGGTCCAGTATGGCTGGAAAGAGCTTGTTCTGAGTTACATTCACACCAAATTTCGGGCCATTTTGACTGTAAGGAGGTGGAGAAACAGCAGGTCAAAGAAAGGGTACCTAGGCTCCATCGGTCCACTTTAAGTCAATGGAGATTTTTATTTGCTTTAAATGCTTGTAGTTTTTGATCCATGTGGTCTACAATTATGCGAAAGAGCTTGTTCAGAGCTACATTCTTACCAAATTTTGGGCCATTTTGACCATAAGGTGGTGGAGAAACAGCAGGTCAAAGAAAGGGTTCCTAGGCTCCATCGGTCCACTTTAAGTCAATGGAGATTTTAATTTGCTTTAAATGCTCATAGTTATCGATCCATGTGGTCTACAATTATGGGAAAGACCTTGTTCAGAGCTACATTCATACCAAATTTTGGGCCATTTTGACCATAAGGTGGTGGAGAAACAGCAGGTCAAAAAAAGGGTTCCTAGGCTTCTTCGGTCCACTTTAAGTCAATGGAGATTTTTATTTGCTTTAAATGCTCGCAGTTATTGAACCATGTGGTCTACAATTATGGGAAAGACCTTGTTCAGAGCTACATTCTTACCAAATTTCAGGCCATTTTGACTGTAAGGAGGTGGAGAAACAGCAGGTCAAAGAAAGGGTACCTAGGCTCCATCGGTCCACTTTAAGTCAATGGAGATTTTAATTTGCTTTAAATGCTTGCAGTTATCCATCCATGTGGTCTACATTTATTGGACCAGTATGGCTGGAAAGAGCTTGTTCTGAGCTACAATGACACCAAATTTTGGGCCATTTTGACCATAAGGAGGTGGAGAAACAGCAGGTCAAAGAAAGATTTCCTAGGCTCCATCGGTCCACTTTAAGTCAATGGAGATTTTTATTTGCTTTAAATGCTTGCAGTTATCGAACCATGTGGTCTACAATTAAGGGTCCAGTATGGCTGGAAAGAGCTTGTTCTGAGTTACATTCACACGAAATTTCAGGGCATTTTGATCAGAAGGTGGTGAAGAAACAGCAGGTCAAAGAAAGTATTCCAAGGCTCCTTCGGTCCACTTTAAGTCAATGGAGATTTTTATTTGCTTTAAATGCTTGCAGTTATCTATTCATGTGGTCTACAATTATTGGACCAGTATTGCTGGACAGAGCTTGTTCTGAGTTACATTCATACCAAATTTTGGGCCATTTTGACCGTAAGGTGGTGGAGAAACAGCAGGTCAAAAAAAGGGTTCCTAGGCTTCTTCGGTCCACTTTAAGTCAATGGAGATTTTTAATTGCTTTAAATGCTTGCAGTTATCTATTCATGTGGTCTACAATTATTGGACCAGTATTGCTGGACAGAGCTTGTTCTGAGTTACAATCACACGAAATTTCGGGCCACTTTGACCATAAGGTGGTGGAGAAACAGCAGATCAAACAAAGCATTCCTAGTCTCATTCGGTCCACTTTAAGTCAATGGAGATTTTTATTTGCTTTAAATGCTTGCAGTTATCGAACCATGTCGTCTACAATTATGGGTCCAGTATGGCTGGAAAGAGCTTGTTCTGAGTTACATTCACACCAAATTTCGTGCCATTTTGACCGTAAAGTGGTGGAGAAACAGCAGGTCAAAAAAAGGGTTCCTAGGCTCCTTCGGTCCACTTTAAGTCAATGGAGATTTTTATTTGCTTTAAATGCTTGTAGTTTTCGATCCATGTGGTCTACAATTATGCGAAAGAGCTTGTTCAGAGCTACATTCTTACCAAATTTTGGGCCATTTTGACCATAAAGTGGTGGAGAAACAGCAGGTCAAAGAAATGGTTCCTAGGCTCCATCGGTCCACTTTAAGTCAATGGAGATTTTAATTTGCTTTAAATGCTCATAGTTATCGATCCATGTGGTCTACAATTATGGGAAAGACCTTGTTCAGAGCTACATTCATACAAAATTTTGGGCCATTTTGACCGTAAGGTTTTGGAGAAACAGCAGGTCAAAGAAAGTATTCCAAGGCTCCTTCGGTCCACTTTAAGTCAATGGAGATTTTTATTTGCTTTAAATGCTTGCAGTTATCTATTCATGTGGTCTACAATTATTGGACCAGTATTGCTGGACAGAGCTTGTTCTGAGTTACATTCATACCAAATTTTGGGCCATTTTGACCGTAAGGTGGTGGAGAAACAGCAGGTCAAAAAAAGGGTTCCTAGGCTTCTTCGGTCCACTTTAAGTCAATGGAGATTTTTATTTGCTTTAAATGCTTGCAGTTATCTATTCATGTGGTCTACAATTATTGGACCAGTATTGCTGGACAGAGCTTGTTCTGAGTTACATTCACACGAAATTTCGGGCCACTTTGACCATAAGGTGGTGGAGAAACAGCAGATCAAACAAAGCATTCCTAGTCTCATTCGGTCCACTTTAAGTCAATGGAGATTTTTATTTGCTTTAAATGCTTGCAGTTATCGAACCATGTCGTCTACAATTATGGGTCCAGTATGGCTGGAAAGAGCTTGTTCTGAGTTACATTCACACCAAATTTCGGGCCATTTTGACCGTAAAGTGGTGGAGAAACAGCAGGTCAAAAAAAGGGTTCCTAGGCTCCTTCGGTCCACTTTAAGTCAATGGAGATTTTTATTTGCTTTAAATGCTTGTAGTTTTCGATCCATGTGGTCTACAATTATGCGAAAGAGCTTGTTCAGAGCTACATTCTTACCAAATTTTGGGCCATTTTGACCATAAGGTGGTGGAGAAACAGCAGGTCAAAGAAAGGGTTCCTAGGCTCCATCGGTCCACTTTAAGTCAATGGAGATTTTAATTTGCTTTAAATGCTCATAGTTATCGATCCATGTGGTCTACAATTATGGGAAAGACCTTGTTCAGAGCTACATTCATACCAAATTTTGGGCCATTTTGACCGTAAGGTGGTGGAGAAACAGCAGGTCAAAAAAAGGGTTCCTAGGCTTCTTCGGTCCACTTTAAGTCAATGGAGATTTTTATTTGCTTTAAATGCTCGCAGTTATCGAACCATGTGGTCTACAATTATGGGAAAGACCTTGTTCAGAGCTACATTCTTACCAAATTTCAGGCCATTTTGACTGTAAGGAGGTGGAGAACCAGCAGGTCAAAGAAAGTATTCCTAGGCTCCATCGGTCCACTTTAAGTCAATGGAGATTTTAATTTGCTTTAAATGCTTGCAGTTATCCATCCATGTGGTCTACATTTATTGGACCAGTATGGCTGGAAAGAGCGTGTTCTGAGCTACATTGACACCAAATTTCGGGCCATTTTGACAGTATGGTGGTGTAGAAACAGCAGGTCAAAGAAAGTATTCCTAGGCTACTTCGGTCCACTTTAAGTCAATGGAGATTTTTATTTGCTTTAAATGCTTGCAGTTATCGATCTATGTGGTCTACAATTATGGGACCAGTATGACTGGAAAGACCTTGTTCTGAGTTATATTCACACCAAATTTCGGGCCATTTTGACCATAAGGTGGTGGAGAAACAGCAGGTCAAAAAAAGGGTTCCTAGGCTCCTTCGGTCCACTTTAAGTCAATGGAGATTTTTATTTGCTTTAAATGCTTGCAGTTATCGAACCATGTCGTCTACAATTATGGGTCCAGTATGGCTGGAAAGAGCTTGTTCTGAGTTACATTCACACGAAATTTCAGGGCATTTTGATCAGAAGGTGGTGAAGAAACAGCAGGTCAAAGAAAGTATTCCAAGGCTCCTTCGGTCCACTTTAAGTCAATGGAGATTTTTATTTGCTTTAAATGCTTGCAGTTATTCTATTCATGTGGTCTACAATTATTGGACCAGTATGGCTGGACAGAGCTTGTTCTGAGTTACATTCACACGAAATTTTGGGCCATTTTGACCGTAAGGTGGTGGAGAAACAGCAGATCAAACAAAGCATTCCTAGTCTCCTTCTGTCCACTTTAAGTCAATGGAGATTTTAATTTGCTTTAAATGCTTGCAGTTATTGATCAATGTGGTCTACAATTATATGAAAGGCCATGTTCAGAGCTACATTCATACCAAATTTTGGGCCATTTTGACCATAAGGTGGTGGAGAAACAGCAGGTCAAAAAAAGGGTTCCTAGGCTTCTTCGGTCCACTTTAAGTCAATGGAGATTTTTATTTGCTTTAAATGCTTGCAGTTATCTATTCATGTGGTCTACAATTATTGGACCAGTATTGCTGGACAAAGCTTGTTCTGAGTTACATTCATACCAAATTTTGGGCCATTTTGACCGTAAGGTGGTGGAGAAACAGCAGGTCAAAAAAAGGGTTCCTAGGCTCCTTCGGTCCACTTTAAGTCAATGGAGATTTTTATTTGCTTTAAATGCTCGCAGTTATCGAACCATGTTGTCTACAATTATGGAAAAACCTTGTTCAGAGCTACATTCTTACCAAATTTCAGGCCATTTTGACTGTAAGGAGGTGGAGAACCAGCAGGTCAAAGAAAGTATTCCTAGGCTCCATCGGTCCACTTTAAGTCAATGGAGATTTTAATTTGCTTTAAATGCTTGCAGTTATCCATCCATGTGGTCTACATTTATTGGACCAGTATGGCTGGAAAGAGCTTGTTCTGAGCTACATTGACACCAAATTTCGGGCCATTTTGACAGTATGGTGGTGTAGAAACAGCAGGTCAAAGAAAGTATTCCTAGGCTACTTCGGTCCACTTTAAGTCAGTGGAGATTTTTATTTGCTTTAAATGCTTGCAGTTATTGATCTATGTGGTCTACAATTATGGGACCAGTATGACTGGAATGACCTTGTTCTGAGTTACATTCACACGAAATTTCAGGGCATTTTGATCAGAAGGTGGTGAAGAAACAGCAGGTCAAAGAAAGTATTCCAAGGCTCCTTCGGTCCACTTTAAGTCAATGGAGATTTTTATTTGCTTTAAATGCTTGCAGTTATCTATTCATGTGGTCTACAATTATTGGACCAGTATTGCTGGACAGAGCTTGTTCTGAGTTACATTCATACCAAATTTTGGGCCATTTTGACCGTAAGGTGGTGGAGAAACAGCAGGTCAAAAAAAGGGTTCCTAGGCTTCTTCGGTCCACTTTAAGTCAATGGAGATTTTTATTTGCTTTAAATGCTTGCAGTTATCTATTCATGTGGTCTACAATTATTGGACCAGTATTGCTGGACAGAGCTTGTTCTGAGTTACATTCACACGAAATTTCGGGCCACTTTGACCATAAGGTGGTGGAGAAACAGCAGATCAAACAAAGCATTCCTAGTCTCATTCGGTCCACTTTAAGTCAATGGAGATTTTTATTTGCTTTAAATGCTTGCAGTTATCGAACCATGTCGTCTACAATTATGGGTCCAGTATGGCTGGAAAGAGCTTGTTCTGAGTTACATTCACACCAAATTTCGTGCCATTTTGACCGTAAAGTGGTGGAGAAACAGCAGGTCAAAAAAAGGGTTCCTAGGCTCCTTCGGTCCACTTTAAGTCAATGGAGATTTTTATTTGCTTTAAATGCTTGTAGTTTTCGATCCATGTGGTCTACAATTATGCGAAAGAGCTTGTTCAGAGCTACATTCTTACCAAATTTTGGGCCATTTTGACCATAAAGTGGTGGAGAAACAGCAGGTCAAAGAAAGGGTTCCAAGGCTCCATCGGTCCACTTTAAGTCAATGGAGATTTTAATTTGCTTTAAATGCTCATAGTTATCGATCCATGTGGTCTACAATTATGGGAAAGACCTTGTTCAGAGCTACATTCATACCAAATTTTGGGCCATTTTGACCGTAAGGTGGTGGAGAAACAGCAGGTCAAAGAAAGTATTCCAAGGCTCCTTCGGTCCACTTTAAGTCAATGGAGATTTTTATTTGCTTTAAATGCTTGCAGTTATCTATTCATGTGGTCTACAATTATTGGACCAGTATTGCTGGACAGAGCTTGTTCTGAGTTACATTCATACCAAATTTTGGGCCATTTTGACCGTAAGGTGGTGGAGAAACAGCAGGTCAAAAAAAGGGTTCCTAGGCTTCTTCGGTCCACTTTAAGTCAATGGAGATTTTTATTTGCTTTAAATGCTTGCAGTTATCTATTCATGTGGTCTACAATTATTGGACCAGTATTGCTGGACAGAGCTTGTTCTGAGTTACATTCACACGAAATTTCGGGCCACTTTGACCATAAGGTGGTGGAGAAACAGCAGATCAAACAAAGCATTCCTAGTCTCATTCGGTCCACTTTAAGTCAATGGAGATTTTTATTTGCTTTAAATGCTTGCAGTTATCGATCTATGTGGTCTACAATTATGGGACCAGTATGACTGGAAAGACCTTGTTCTGAGTTACATTCACACCAAATTTCGGGCCATTTTGACCGTAAGGTGGTGGAGAAACAGCAGGTCAAAAAAAGGGTTCCTAGGCTCCTTCGGTCCACTTTAAGTCAATGGAGATTTTTATTTGCTTTAAATGCTTGTAGTTTTCGATCCATGTGGTCTACAATTATGCGAAAGAGCTTGTTCAGAGCTACATTCTTACCAAATTTTGGGCCATTTTGACCATAAGGTGGTGGAGAAACAGCAGGTCAAAGAAAGGGTTCCTAGGCTCCATCGGTCCACTTTAAGTCAATGGAGATTTTTATTTGCTTTAAATGCTCATAGTTATCGATCCATGTGGTCTACAATTATGGGAAAGACCTTGTTCAGAGCTACATTCATACCAAATTTTGGGCCATTTTGACCGTAAGGTGGTGGAGAAACAGCAGGTCAAAAAAAGGGTTCCTAGGCTTCTTCGGTCCACTTTAAGTCAATGGAGATTTTTATTTGCTTTAAATGCTCGCAGTTATCGAACCATGTGGTCTACAATTATGGGAAAGACCTTGTTCAGAGCTACATTCTTACCAAATTTCAGGCCATTTTTTTGACTGTAAGGAGGTGGAGAACCAGCAGGTCAAAGAAAGTATTCCTAGGCTCCATCGGTCCACTTTAAGTCAATGGAGATTTTAATTTGCTTTAAATGCTTGCAGTTATCCATCCATGTGGTCTACATTTATTGGACCAGTATGGCTGGAAAGAGCATGTTCTGAGCTACATTGACACCAAATTTTGGGCCATTTTGACAGTATGGTGGTGTAGAAACAGCAGGTCAAAGAAAGTATTCCTAGGCTACTTCGGTCCACTTTAAGTCAATGGAGATTTTTATTTGCTTTAAATGCTTGCAGTTATCGATCTATGTGGTCTACAATTATGGGACCAGTATGACTGGAAAGACCTTGTTCTGAGTTACATTCACACGAAATTTCGGGCCATTTTGACCGTAAGGTGGTGGAGAAACAGCAGGTCAAAAAAAGGGTTCCTAGGCTCCTTCGGTCCACTTTAAGTCAATGGAGATTTTTATTTGCTTTAAATGCTTGCAGTTATCGAACCATGTCGTCTACAATTACGGGTCCAGTATGGCTGGAAAGAGCTTGTTCTGAGTTACATTCACACCAAATTTCGGGCCATTTTGACTGTAAGGAGGTGGAGAAACAGCAGGTCAAAGAAAGGGTACCTAGGCTCCATCGGTCCACTTTAAGTCAATGGAGATTTTTATTTGCTTTAAATGCTTGTAGTTTTCGATCCATGTAGTCTACAATTATGCGAAAGAGCTTGTTCAGAGCTACATTCTTACCAAATTTTGGGCCATTTTGACCATAAGGTGGTGGAGAAACAGCAGGTCAAAGAAAGGGTTCCTAGGCTCCATCGGTCCACTTTAAGTCAATGGAGATTTTAATTTGCTTTAAATGCTCATAGTTATCGATCCATGTGGTCTACAATTATGGGAAAGACCTTGTTAAGAGCTACATTCATACCAAATTTTGGGCCATTTTGACCATAAGGTGGTGGAGAAACAGCAGGTCAAAAAAAGGGTTCCTAGGCTTCTTCGGTCCACTTTAAGTCAATGGAGATTTTTATTTGCTTTAAATGCTCGCAGTTATTGAACCATGTGGTCTACAATTATGGGAAAGACCTTGTTCAGAGCTACATTCTTACCAAATTTCAGGCCATTTTGACTGTAAGGAGGTGGAGAAACAGCAGGTCAAAGAAAGGGTACCTAGGCTCCATCGGTCCACTTTAAGTCAATGGAGATTTTAATTTGCTTTAAATGCTTGCAGTTATCCATCCATGTGGTCTACATTTATTGGACCAGTATGGCTGGAAAGAGCTTGTTCTGAGCTACAATGACACCAAATTTTGGGCCATTTTGACCATAAGGAGGTGGAGAAACAGCAGGTCAAAGAAAGATTTCCTAGGCTCCATCGGTCCACTTTAAGTCAATGGAGATTTTTATTTGCTTTAAATGCTTGCAGTTATCGAACCATGTGGTCTACAATTAAGGGTCCAGTATGGCTGGAAAGAGCTTGTTCTGAGTTACATTCACACGAAATTTCAGGGCATTTTGATCAGAAGGTGGTGAAGAAACAGCAGGTCAAAGAAAGTATTCCAATGCTCCTTCGGTCCACTTTAAGTCAATGGAGATTTTTATTTGCTTTAAATGCTTGCAGTTATCTATTCATGTGGTCTACAATTATTGGACCAGTATGGCTGGACAGAGCTTGTTCTGAGTTACATTCAGACGAAATTTTGGGCCATTTTGACCGTAAGGTGGTGGAGAAACAGCAGATCAAACAAAGCATTCCTAGTCTCCTTCTGTCCACTTTAAGTCAATGGAGATTTTAATTTGCTTTAAATGCTTGCAGTTATTGATCAATGTGGTCTACAATTATATGAAAGGCCATGTTCAGAGCTACATTCATACCAAATTTTGGGCCATTTTGACCATAAGGTGGTGGAGAAACAGCAGGTCAAAAAAAGGGTTCCTAGGCTTCTTCGGTCCACTTTAAGTCAATGGAGATTTTTATTTGCTTTAAATGCTTGCAGTTATCTATTCATGTGGTCTACAATTATTGGACCAGTATTGCTGGACAAAGCTTGTTCTGAGTTACATTCATACCAAATTTTGGGCCATTTTGACCGTAAGGTGGTGGAGAAACAGCAGGTCATAAAAAGGGTTCCTAGGCTCCTTCGGTCCACTTTAAGTCAATGGAGATTTTTATTTGCTTTAAATGCTCGCAGTTATCGAACCATGTTGTCTACAATTATGGAAAAACCTTGTTCAGAGCTACATTCTTACCAAATTTCAGGCCATTTTGACTGTAAGGAGGTGGAGAACCAGCAGGTCAAAGAAAGTATTCCTAGGCTCCATCGGTCCACTTTAAGTCAATGGAGATTTTAATTTGCTTTAAATGCTTGCAGTTATCCATCCATGTGGTCTACATTTATTGGACCAGTAGGGCTGGAAAGAGCTTGTTCTGAGCTACATTGACACCAAATTTCGGGCCATTTTGACAGTATGGTGGTGTAGAAACAGCAGGTCAAAGAAAGTATTCCTAGGCTACTTCGGTCCACTTTAAGTCAGTGGAGATTTTTATTTGCTTTAAATGCTTGCAGTTATTGATCTATGTGGTCTACAATTATGGGACCAGTATGACTGGAAAGACCTTGTTCTGAGTTACATTCACACCAAATTTCGGGCCATTTTGACCGTAAGGTGGTGGAGAAACAGCAGGTCAAAAAAAGGGTTCCTAGGCTCCTTCGGTCCACTTTAAGTCAATGGAGATTTTTATTTGCTTTAAATGCTTGCAGTTATCGAACCATGTCGTCTACAATTATGGGTCCAGTATGGCTGGAAAGAGCTTGTTCTGCGTTACATTCACACCAAATTTCGGGCCATTTTGACTGTAAGGAGGTGGAGAAACAGCAGGTCAAAGAAAGGGTACCTAGGCTCCATCGGTCCACTTTAAGTCAATGGAGATTTTTATTTGCTTTAAATGCTTGTAGTTTTCGATCCATGTGGTCTACAATTATGCGAAAGAGCTTGTTCAGAGCTACATTCTTACCAAATTTTGGGCCATTTTGACCATAAGGTGGTGGAGAAACAGCAGGTCAAAGAAAGGGTTCCTAGGCTCCATCGGTCCACTTTAAGTCAATGGAGATTTTAATTTGCTTTAAATGCTCATAGTTATCGATCCATGTGGTCTACAATTATGGGAAAGACCTTGTTCAGAGCTACATTCATACCAAATTTTGGGCCATTTTGACCATAAGGTGCTGGAGAAACAGCAGGTCAAAAAAAGGGTTCCTAGGCTTCTTCGGTCCACTTTAAGTCAATGGAGATTTTTATTTGCTTTAAATGCTCGCAGTTATTGAACGATGTGGTCTACAATTATGGGAAAGACCTTGTTCAGAGCTACATTCTTACCAAATTTCAGGCCATTTTGACTGTAAGGAGGTGGAGAAACAGCAGGTCAAAGAAAGGGTACCTAGGCTCCATCGGTCCACTTTAAGTCAATGGAGATTTTAATTTGCTTTAAATGCTTGCAGTTATCCATCCATGTGGTCTACATTTATTGGACCAGTATGGCTGGAAAGAGCTTGTTCTGAGCTACAATGACACCAAATTTTGGGCCATTTTGACCATAAGGAGGTGGAGAAACAGCAGGTCAAAGAAAGATTTCCTTGGCTCCATCGGTCCACTTTAAGTCAATGGAGATTTTTATTTGCTTTAAATGCTTGCAGTTATCGAACCATGTGGTCTACAATTAAGGGTCCAGTATGGCTGGAAAGAGCTTGTTCTGAGTTACATTCACACGAAATTTCAGGGCATTTTGATCAGAAGGTGGTGAAGAAACAACAGGTCAAAGAAAGTATTCCAAGGCTCCTTCGGTCCACTTTAAGTCAATGGAGATTTTTATTTGCTTTAAATGCTTGCAGTTATCTATTCATGTGGTCTACAATTATTGGACCAGTATGGCTGGACAGAGCTTGTTCTGACTTACATTCACATGAAATTTTGGGCCATTTTGACCGTAAGGTGCTGGAGAAACAGCAGATCAAACAAAGCATTCCTAATCTCCTTCTGTCCACTTTAAGTCAATGGAGATTTTAATTTGCTTTAAATGCTTGCAGTTATTGATCAATGTGGTCTACAATTATATGAAAGGCCATGTTCAGAGCTACATTCATACCAAATTTTGGGCCATTTTGACCGTAAGGTGGTGGAGAAACAGCAGGTCAAAAAAAGGGTTCCTAGGCTTCTTCGGTCCACTTTAAGTCAATGGAGATTTTTATTTGCTTTAAGTGCTTGCAGTTATCGAACCATGTGGTCTACAATTAAGGGTCCAGTATGGCTGGAAAGAGCTTGTTCTGCGTTACATTCACACGAAATTTCAGGGCATTTTGATCAGAAGGTGGTGTAGAAACAGCAGGTCAAAGAAAGTATTCCTAGGCTCCTTCGGTCCACTTTAAGTCAATGGAGATTTTTATTTGCTTTAAATGCTTGCAGTTATCTATTCATGTGGTCTACAATTATTGGACCAGTATTGCTGGACAGAGCTTGTTCTGAGTTACATTCACTCGAAATTTCAGGCCACTTTGACCGTAAAGTGGTGGAGAAACAGCAGGTCAAAAAAAGGGTTCCTAGGCTCCTTCGGTCCACTTTAAGTCAATGGAGATTTTTATTTGCTTTAAATGCTTGTAGTTTTCGATCCATGTGGTCTACAATTATGCGAAAGAGCTTGTTCAGAGCTACATTCTTACCAAATTTTGGGCCATTTTGACCGTAAGGTGGTGGAGAAACAGCAGGTCAAAAAAAGGGTTCCTAGACTTCTTCGGTCCACTTTAAGTCAATGGAGATTTTTATTTGCTTTAAATGCTTGCAGTTATCTATTCATGTGGTCTACAATTATTGGACCAGTATTGCTGGACAGAGCTTGTTCTGCGTTACATTCACACGAAATTTCAGGGCATTTTGATCAGAAGGTGGTGGAGAAACAGCAGGTCAAAGAAAGTATTCCTAGGCTCCTTCGGTCCACTTTAAGTCAATGGAGATTTTCATTTGCTTTAAATGCTTGCAGTTATCTATTCATGTGGTCTACAATTATTGGACCAGTATTGCTGGACAGAGCTTGTTCTGAGTTACATTCATACCAAATTTTGGGCCATTTTGACCGTAAGGTGGTGGAGAAACAGCAGGTCAAAAAAAGGGTTCCTAGGCTCCTTCGGTCCACTTTAAGTCAATGGAGATTTTTATTTGCTTTAAATGCAGTTATCTATTCATGTGGTCTACAATTATTGGACCAGTATTGCTGGACAGAGCTTGTTCTGAGTTACATTCACACGAAATTTCGGGCCACTTTGACCATAAGGTGGTGGAGAAACAGCAGATCAAACAAAGCATTCATAGTCTCCTTCGGTCCACTTTAAGTCAATGGAGATTTTTATTTGCTTTAAATGCTTGCAGTTATCGAACCATGTCGTCTACAATTATGGGTCCAGTATGGCTGGAAAGAGCTTGTTCTGAGTTACATTCACACCAAATTTCGGGCCATTTTGACCGTAAAGTGGTGGAGAAACAGCAGGTCAAAAAAAGGGTTCCTAGGCTCCTTCGGTCCACTTTAAGTCAATGGAGATTTTTATTTGCTTTAAATGCTTGTAGTTTTCGATCCATGTGGTCTACAATTATGCGAAAGAGCTTGTTCAGAGCTACATTCTTACCAAATTTTGGGCCATTTTGACCATAAGGTGGTGGAGAAACAGCAGGTCAAAGAAAGGGTTCCTAGGCTCCATCGGTCCACTTTAAGTCAATGGAGATTTTAATTTGCTTTAAATGCTCATAGTTATCGATCCATGTGGTCTACAATTATGGGAAAGACCTTGTTCAGAGCTACATTCATACCAAATTTTGGGCCATTTTGACCGTAAGGTGGTGGAGAAACAGCAGGTCAAAAAAAGGGTTCCTAGGCTTCTTCGGTCCACTTTAAGTCAATGGAGATTTTTATTTGCTTTAAATGCTCGCAGTTATCGAACCATGTGGTCTACAATTATGGGAAAGACCTTGTTCAGAGCTACATTCTTACCAAATTTCAGGCCATTTTGACTGTAAGGAGGTGGAGAAACAGCAGGTCAAAGAAAGGGTACCTAGGCTCCATCGGTTCACTTTAAGTCAATGGAGATTTTAATTTGCTTTAAATGTTTGCAGTTATCCATCCATGTGGTCTACATTTATTGGACCAGTATGGCTGGAAAGAGCTTGTTCTGAGCTACATTGACACCAAATTTCGGGCCATTTTGACAGTATGGTGGTGTAGAAACAGCAGGTCAAAGAAAGTATTCCTAGGCTACTTCGGTCCACTTTAAGTCAATGGAGATTTTTATTTGCTTTAAAAGCTTGTAGTTTTCGATCTATGTGGTCTACAATTATGCGAAAGAGCTTGTTCAGAGCTACACTCATACCAAATTTTGGGCCATTTTGACCATAAGGTGGTGGAGAAACAGCAGGTCAAAGAAAGGTTTCCTAGGCTCCATCGGTCCACTTTAAGTCAATGGAGATTTTAATTTGCTTTAAATGCTCCTAGTTATCGATCCATGTGGTCTACAATTATGGGAAAGACCTTGTTCAGAGCTACATTCATACCAAATTTTGGGCCATTTTGACCGTAAGGTGGTGGAGAAACAGCAGATCAAACAAAGCATTCCTAGTCTCATTCGGTCCACTTTAAGTCAATGGAGATTTTTATTTGCTTTAAATGCTTGCAGTTATCGAACCATGTCGTCTACAATTATTGGTCCAGTATGGCTGGAAAGAGCTTGTTCTGAGTTACATTCACACCAAATTTCGGGCCATTTTGACCGTAAAGTGGTGGAGAAACAGCAGGTCAAAAAAAGGGTTCCTAGGCTCCTTCGGTCCACTTTAAGTCAATGGAGATTTTTATTTGCTTTAAATGCTTGTAGTTTTCGATCCATGTGGTCTACAATTATGCGAAAGAGCTTGTTCAGAGCTACATTCTTACCAAATTTTGGGCCATTTTGACCATAAGGTGGTGGAGAAACAGCAGGTCAAAGAAAGGGTTCCTAGGCTCCATCGGTCCACTTTAAGTCAATGGAGATTTTAATTTGCTTTAAATGCTCATAGTTATCGATCCATGTGGTCTACAATTATGGGAAAGACATTGTTCAGAGCTACATTCATACCAAATTTTGGGCCATTTTGACCGTAAGGTGGTGGAGAAACAGCAGGTCAAAAAAAGGGTTCCTAGGCTTCTTCGGTCCACTTTAAGTCAATGGAGATTTTTATTTGCTTTAAATGCTCGCTGTTATCGAACCATGTGGGAAAGACCTTGTTCAGAGCTACATTCTTACCAAATTTCAGGCCATTTTGACTGTAAGGAGGTGGAGAAACAGCAGGTCAAAGAAAGGGTACCTAGGCTCCATCGGTCCACTTTAAGTCAATGGAGATTTTAATTTGCTTTAAATGTTTGCAGTTATCCATCCATGTGGTCTACATTTATTGGACCAGTATGGCTGGAAAGAGCTTGTTCTTAGCTACATTGACACCAAATTTCGGGCCATTTTGACAGTATGGTGGTGTAGAAACAGCAGGTCAAAGAAAGTATTCCTAGGCTACTTCGGTCCACTTTAAGTCAATGGAGATTTTTATTTGCTTTAAAAGCTTGTAGTTTTCTATCTATGTGGTCTACAATTATGCGAAAGAGCTTGTTCAGAGCTACACTCATACCAAATTTTGGGCCATTTTGACCATAAGGTGGTGGAGAAACAGCAGGTCAAAGAAAGGTTTCCTAGGCTCCATCGGTCCACTTTAAGTCAATGGAGATTTTAATTTGCTTTAAATGCTCCTAGTTATCGATCCATGTGGTCTACAATTATGGGAAAGACCTTGTTCAGAGCTACATTCATACCAAATTTTGGGCCATTTTGACCGTAAGGTGGTGGAGAAACAGCAGGTCAAAAAAAGGGTTCCTAGGCTCCTTCGGTCCTCTTTAAGTCAATGGAGATTTTTATTTGCTTTAAAAGCTTGTAGTTTTCGATCCATGTGGTCTACAATTATGCGAAAGAGCTTGTTCAGAGCTACACTCATACCAAATTTTGGGCCATTTTGACCATAAGGTGGTGGAGAAACAGCAGGTCAAAGAAAGGGTTCCTAGGCTCCATCGGTCCACTTTAAGTCAATGGAGATTTTAATTTGCTTTAAATGCTCATAGTTATCGATCCCTGTGGTCTACAATTATGGGAAAGACCTAATTCAGAGCTACATTCATACCAAATTTTGGGCCATTTTGACAGTAAGGTGGTGGAGAAACAGCAGGTCAAAAAAAGGGTTCCTAGGCTTCTTCGGTCCACTTTAAGTCAATGGAGATTTTAATTTGCTTTAAATGCTTGCAGTTATCTATTCATGTGGTCTACAATTATTGGACCAGTATGGCTGGACAGAGCTTGTTCTGAGTTACATTCACACGAAATTTTGGGCCATTTTGACCGTAAGGTGGTGGAGAAACAGCAGATCAAACAAAGCATTCCTAGTCTCCTTCTGTCCACTTTAAGTCAACGGAGATTTTAATTTGCTTTAAATGCTTGCAGTTATTGATCAATGTGGTCTACAATTATGGGTCCAGTATTGCTGGACAGAGCTTGTTCTGAGTTACATTCATACCAAATTTTGGGCCATTTTGACCGTAAGGTGGTGGAGAAACAGCAGGTCAAAAAAAGGGTTCCTAGGCTTCTTCGGTCCACTTTAAGTCAATGGAGATTTTTATTTGCTTTAAATGCTTGCAGTTATCTATTCATGTGGTCTACAATTATTGGACCAGAATTGCTGGACAGAGTTTGTTCTGAGTTACATTCACACGAAATTTCGGGCCACTTTGACAATAAGGTGGTGGAGAAACAGCAGATCAAACAAAGCATTCCTAGTCTCATTCGGTCCACTTTAAGTCAATGGAGATTTTTATTTGCTTTAAATGCTTGCAGTTATCGAACCATGTCGTCTACAATTATGGATCCAGTATGGCTGGAAAGAGCTTGTTCTGAGTTACATTCACACCAAATTTCGGGCCATTTTGACAGTATGGTGGTGTAGAAACAGCAGGTAAAAGAAAGTATTCCTAGGCTACTTCAGTCCACTTTAAGTCAATGGAGATTTTTATTTGCTTTAAATGCTTGCAGTTATCGATCTATGTGGTCTACAATTATGCGAAAGAGCTTGTTCAGAGCTACACTCATACCAAATTTTGGGCCATTTTGACCATAAGGAGGTGGAGAAACAGCAGGTCAAAGAAAGGTTTCCTAGGCTCCATCGGTCCACTTTAAGTCAATGGAGATTTTAATTTGCTTTAAATGCTCCTAGTTATCGATCCATGTGGTCTACAATTATGGGAAAGACCTTGTTCAGAGCTACATTCATACCAAATTTTGGGCCATTTTGACCGTAAGGTGGTGGAGAAACAGCAGGTCAAAAAAAGGGTTCCTAGGCTCCTTCGGTCCACTTTAAGTCAATGGAGATTTTTATTTGCTTTAAAAGCTTGTAGTTTTCGATCCATGTGGTCTACAATTATGCGAAAGAGCTTGTTCAGAGCTACACTCATACCAAATTTTGGGCCATTTTGACCATAAGGTGGTGGAGAAACAGCAGGTCAAAGAAAGGGTTCCTAGGCTCCATCGGTACACTTTAAGTCAATGGAGATTTTAATTTGCTTTAAATGCTCCTAGTTATCGATCCATGTGGTCTACAATTATGGGAAAGACCTTGTTCAGAGCTACATTCATACCAAATTTTGGGCCATTTTGACCGTAAGGTGGTGGAGAAACAGCAGGTCAAAAAAAGGGTTCCTAGGCTCCTTCGGTCCACTTTAAGTCAATGGAGATTTTTATTTGCTTTAAAAGCTTGTAGTTTTCGATCCATGTGGTCTACAATTATGCGAAAGAGCTTGTTCAGAGCTACACTCATACCAAATTTTGGGCCATTTTGACCATAAGGTGGTGGAGAAACAGCAGGTCAAAGAAAGGGTTCCTAGGCTCCATCGGTACACTTTAAGTCAATGGAGATTTTAATTTGCTTTAAATGCTCATAGTTATCGATCCATGTGGTCTACAATTATGGGAAAGACCTTGTTCAGAGCTACATTCATACCAAATTTTGGGCCATTTTGACCGTAAGGTGGTGGAGAAACAGCAGGTCAAAAAAAGGGTTCCTAGGCTTCTTCGGTCCACTTTAAGTCAATGGAGATTTTTATTTGCTTTAAATGCTTGCAGTTAACGAACCATGTGGTCTACAATTAAGGGTCCAGTATGGCTGGAAAGAGCTTGTTCTGAGTTACATTCACACGAAATTTCAGGGCATTTTGATCAGAAGGTGGTGAAGAAACAGCAGGTCAAAGAAAGTATTCCAAGGCTCCTTCGGTCCACTTTAAGTCAATGGAGATTTTTATTTGCTTTAAATGCTTGCAGTTATCTATTCATGTGGTCTACAATTATTGGACCAGTATGGCTGGACAGAGCTTGTTCTGAGTTACATTCACACGAAATTTTGGGCCATTTTGACCGTAAGGTGCTGGAGAAACAGCAGATCAAACAAAGCATTCCTAGTCTCCTTCTGTCCACTTTAAGTCAATGGAGATTTTAATTTGCTTTAAATGCTTGCAGTTATTGATCAATGTGGTCTACAATTATATGAAAGGCCATGTTCAGAGCTACATTCATACCAAATTTTGGGCAATTTTGACCGTAAGGTGGTGGAGAAACAGCAGGTCAAAAAAAGGGTTCCTAGGCTTCTTCAGTCCACTTTAAGTCAATGGAGATTTTTATTTGCTTTAAGTGCTTGCAGTTATCGAACCATGTGGTCTACAATTAAGGGTCCAGTATCGCTGGAAAGAGCTTGTTCTGCGTTACATTCACACGAAATTTCAGGGCATTTTGATCAGAAGGTGGTGGAGAAACAGCAGGTCAAAGAAAGTATTCCTAGGCTTCTTCGGTCCACTTTAAGTCAATTGAGATTTTTATTTGCTTTAAATGCTTGCAGTTATCTATTCATGTGGTCTACAATTATTGGACCAGTATTGCTGGACAGAGCTTGTTCTGAGTTACATTCATACCAAATTTTGGGCCATTTTGACCGTAAGGTGGTGGAGAAACAGCAGGTCAAAAAAAGGGTTCCTAGGCTTCTTCGGTCCACTTTAAGTCAATGGAGATTTTTATTTGCTTTTAATGCTTGCAGTTATCGAACCATGTCGTCTACAATTATGGGTCCAGTATGGCTGGAAAGAGCTTGTTCTGAGTTACATTCACACCAAATTTCGGGCCATTTTGACCGTAAAGTGGTGGAGAAACAGCAGGTCAAAAAAAGGGTTCCTAGGCTTCTTCGGTCCACTTTAAGTCAATGGAGATTTTTATTTGCTTTAAATGCTTGCAGTTATCGAACCATGTGGTCTACAATTAAGGGTCCAGTATGGCTGGAAAGAGCTTGTTCTGAGTTACATTAACACGAAATTTCAGGGCATTTTGATCAGAAGGTGGTGAAGAAACAGCAGGTCAAAGAAAGTATTCCAAGGCTCCTTCGGTCCACTTTAAGTCAATGGAGATTTTTATTTGCTTTAAATGCTTGCAGTTATCTATTCATGTGGTCTACAATTATTGGACCAGTATTGCTGGACAGAGCTTGTTCTGAGTTACATTCATACCAAATTTTGGGCCATTTTGACCGTAAGGTGGTGGAGAAACAGCAGGTCAAAAAAAGGGTTCCTAGGCTTCTTCTGTCCACTTTAAGTCAATGGAGATTTTTATTTGCTTTAAATGCTTGCAGTTATCTATTCATGTGGTCTACAATTATTGGACCAGTATTGCTGGACAGAGCTTGTTCTGAGTTACATTCACACGAAATTTCGGGCCACTTTGACCATAAGGTGGTGGAGAAACAGCAGATCAAACAAAGCATTCCTAGTCTCATTCGGTCCACTTTAAGTCAATGGAGATTTTTATTTGCTTTAAATGCTTGCAGTTATCGAACCATGTCGTCTACAATTATGGGTCCAGTATGGCTGGAAAGAGCTTGTTCTGAGTTACATTCACACCAAATTTCGGGCCATTTTGACCGTAAAGTGGTGGAGAAACAGCAAGTTAAAAAAAAGGGTTCCTAGGCTCCTTCGGTCCACTTTAAGTCAATGGAGATTTTTATTTGCTTTAAATTCTTGTAGTTTTCGATCCAAGTGGTCTACAATTATGCGAAAGAGCTTGTTCAGAGCTACATTCTTACCAAATTTTGGGCCATTTTGACCATAAGGTGGTGGAGAAACAGCAGGTCAAAGAAAGGGTTCCTAGGCTCCATCGGTCCACTTTAAGTCAATGGAGATTTTAATTTGCTTTAAATGCTCATAGTTATCGATCCATGTGGTCTACAATTATGGGAAAGACCTTGTTCAGAGCTACATTCATACCAAATTTTGGGCCATTTTGACCGTAAGGTGGTGGAGAAACAGCAGGTCAAAAAAAGGGTTCCTAGGCTTCTTCGGTCCACTTTAAGTCAATGGAGATTTTTATTTGCTTTAAATGCTCGCAGTTATCGAACCATGTGGTCTACAATTATGGGAAAGACCTTGTTCAGAGCTACATTCTTACCAAATTTCAGGCCATTTTGACTGTAAGGAGGTGGAGAAACAGCAGGTCAAAGAAAGGGTACCTAGGCTCCATCGGTCCACTTTAAGTCAATGGAGATTTTAATTTGCTTTAAATGCTTGCAGTTATCCATCCATGTGGTCTACATTTATTGGACCAGTATGGCTGGAAAGAGCTTGTTCTGAGCTACAATGACACCAAATTTCGGGCCATTTTGACAGTATTGTGGTGTAGAAACAGCAGGTGAAAGAAAGTATTCCTAGGCTACTTCAGTCCACTTTAAGTCAATGGAGATTTTTATTTGCTTTAAATGCTTGCAGTTATCGATCTATGTGGTCTACAATTATGCGAAAGAGCTTGTTCAGAGCTACACTCATACCAAATTTTGGGCCATTTTGACCATAAGGAGGTGGAGAAACAGCAGGTCAAAGAAAGGTTTCCTAGGCTCCATCGGTCCACTTTAAGTCAATGGAGATTTTAATTTGCTTTAAATGCTCCTAGTTATCGATCCATGTGGTCTACAATTATGGGAAAGACCTTGTTCAGAGCTACATTCATACCAAATTTTGGGCCATTTTGACCGTAAGGTGGTGGAGAAACAGCAGGTCAAAAAAAGGGTTCCTAGGCTCCTTCGGTCCACTTTAAGTCAATGGAGATTTTTATTTGCTTTAAAAGCTTGTAGTTTTCGATCCATGTGGTCTACAATTATGCGAAAGAGCTTGTTCAGAGCTACACTCATACCAAATTTTGGGCCATTTTGACCATAAGGTGGTGGAGAAACAGCAGGTCAAAGAAAGGTTTCCTAGGCTCCATCGGTCCACTTTAAGTCAATGGAGATTTTAATTTGCTTTAAATGCTTGCAGTTATCTATTCATGTGGTCTACAATTATTGGACCAGTATTGCTGGACAGAGCTTGTTCTGAGTTACATTGACACGAAATTTCGGGCCACTTTGACCATAAGGTGGTGGAGAAACAGCAGATCAAACAAAGCATTCCTAGTCTCCTTTGGTCCACTTTAAGTCAATGGAGATTTTTATTTGCTTTAAATGCTTGCAGTTATCGAACCATGTCGTCTACAATTATGGGTCCAGTGTGGCTGGAAAGAGCTTGTTCTGCGTTACATTCACACCAAATTTCGGGCCATTTTGACCGTAAAGTGGTGGAGAAACAGCAGGTCAAAAAAAGGGTTCCTAGGCTCCTTCCGTCCACTTTAAGTCAATGGAGATTTTTATTTGCTTTAAATGCTTGTAGTTTTCGATCCATGTGGTCTACAATTATGCGAAAGAGCTTGTTCAGAGCTACATTCTTACCAAAGTTTGGGCCATTTTGACCATAAGGTGGTGGAGAAACAGCAGGTCAAAGAAAGGGTTCCTAGGCTCCATCGGTCCACTTTAAGTCAATGGAGATTTTAATTTGCTTTAAATGCTCATAGTTATTGATCCATGTGGTCTACAATTATGGGAAAGACCTTGTTCAGAGCTACATTCATACCAAATTTTGGGCCATTTTGACAGTAAGGTGGTGGAGAAACAGCAGGTCAAAAAAAGGGTTCCTAATCTTCTTCGGTCCACTTTAAGTCAATGGAGATTTTTATTTGCTTTAAATGCTCGCAGTTATCGAACCATGTGGTCTATAATTATGGGAAAGACCTTGTTCAGAGCTACATTCTTACCAAATTTCAGGCCATTTTGACTGTAAGGAGGTGGAGAAACAGCAGGTCAAAGAAAGGGTACCTAGGCTCCATCGGTCCACTTTAAGTCAATGGAGATTTTAATTTGCTTTAAATGTTTGCAGTTATCCATCCATGTGGTCTACATTTATTGGACCAGTATGGCTGGAAAGAGCTTGTTCTGAGCTACATTGACACCAAATTTCGGGCCATTTTGACAGTATGGTGGTGTAGAAACAGCAGGTCAAAGAAAGTATTCCTAGGCTACTTCGGTCCACTTTAAGTCAATGGAGATTTTTATTTGCTTTAAAAGCTTGTAGTTTTCGATCTATGTGGTCTACAATTATGCGAAAGAGCTTGTTCAGAGCTACACTCATACCAAATTTTGGGCCATTTTGACCATAAGGTGGTGGAGAAACAGCAGGTCAAAGAAAGGTTTCCTAGGCTCCATCGGTCCACTTTAAGTCAATGGAGATTTTAATTTGCTTTAAATGCTCATAGTTATCGATCCATGTGGTCTACAATTATGGGAAAGACCTTGTTCAGAGCTACATTCATACCAAATTTTGGGCCATTTTGACCGTAAGGTGGTGGAGAAACAGCAGGTCAAAAAAAGGGTTCCTAGGCTTCTTCGGTCCACTTTAAGTCAATGGAGATTTTTATTTGCTTTAAATGCTCGCAGTTATCGAACCATGTGGTCTACAATTATGGGAAAGACCTTGTTCAGAGCTACATTCTTACCAAATTTCAGGCCATTTTGACTGTAAGGAGGTGGAGAAACAGCAGGTCAAAGAAAGGGTACCTAGGCTCCATCGGTCCACTTTAAGTCAATGGAGATTTTAATTTGCTTTAAATGCTTGCAGTTATCCATCCATGTGGTCTACATTTATTGGACCAGTATGGCTGGAAAGAGCTTGTTCTGAGCTACAATGACACCAAATTTCGGGCCATTTTGACAGTATTGTGGTGTAGAAACAGCAGGTGAAAGAAAGTATTCCTAGGCTACTTCAGTCCACTTTAAGTCAATGGAGATTTTTATTTGCTTTAAATGCTTGCAGTTATCGATCTATGTGGTCTACAATTATGCGAAAGAGCTTGTTCAGAGCTACACTCATACCAAATTTTGGGCCATTTTGACCATAAGGAGGTGGAGAAACAGCAGGTCAAAGAAAGGTTTCCTAGGCTCCATCGGTCCACTTTAAGTCAATGGAGATTTTAATTTGCTTTAAATGCTCCTAGTTATCGATCCATGTGGTCTACAATTATGGGAAAGACCTTGTTCAGAGCTACATTCATACCAAATTTTGGGCCATTTTGACCGTAAGGTGGTGGAGAAACAGCAGGTCAAAAAAAGGGTTCCTAGGCTCCTTCGGTCCACTTTAAGTCAATGGAGATTTTTATTTGCTTTAAAAGCTTGTAGTTTTCGATCCATGTGGTCTACAATTATGCGAAAGAGCTTGTTCAGAGCTACACTCATACCAAATTTTGGGCCATTTTGACCATAAGGTGGTGGAGAAACAGCAGGTCAAAGAAAGGTTTCCTAGGCTCCATCGGTCCACTTTAAGTCAATGGAGATTTTAATTTGCTTTAAATGCTTGCAGTTATCTATTCATGTGGTCTACAATTATTGGACCAGTATTGCTGGACAGAGCTTGTTCTGAGTTACATTGACACGAAATTTCGGGCCACTTTGACCGTAAAGTGGTGGAGAAACAGCAGGTCAAAAAAAGGGTTCCTAGGCTCCTTCCGTCCACTTTAAGTCAATGGAGATTTTTATTTGCTTTAAATGCTTGTAGTTTTCGATCCATGTGGTCTACAATTATGCGAAAGAGCTTGTTCAGAGCTACATTCTTACCAAAGTTTGGGCCATTTTGACCATAAGGTGGTGGAGAAACAGCAGGTCAAAGAAAGGGTTCCTAGGCTCCATCGGTCCACTTTAAGTCAATGGAGATTTTAATTTGCTTTAAATGCTCATAGTTATTGATCCATGTGGTCTACAATTATGGGAAAGACCTTGTTCAGAGCTACATTCATACCAAATTTTGGGCCATTTTGACAGTAAGGTGGTGGAGAAACAGCAGGTCAAAAAAAGGGTTCCTAATCTTCTTCGGTCCACTTTAAGTCAATGGAGATTTTTATTTGCTTTAAATGCTCGCAGTTATCGAACCATGTGGTCTATAATTATGGGAAAGACCTTGTTCAGAGCTACATTCTTACCAAATTTCAGGCCATTTTGACTGTAAGGAGGTGGAGAAACAGCAGGTCAAAGAAAGGGTACCTAGGCTCCATCGGTCCACTTTAAGTCAATGGAGATTTTAATTTGCTTTAAATGTTTGCAGTTATCCATCCATGTGGTCTACATTTATTGGACCAGTATGGCTGGAAAGAGCTTGTTCTGAGCTACATTGACACCAAATTTCGGGCCATTTTGACAGTATGGTGGTGTAGAAACAGCAGGTCAAAGAAAGTATTCCTAGGCTACTTCGGTCCACTTTAAGTCAATGGAGATTTTTATTTGCTTTAAAAGCTTGTAGTTTTCGATCTATGTGGTCTACAATTATGCGAAAGAGCTTGTTCAGAGCTACACTCATACCAAATTTTGGGCCATTTTGACCATAAGGTGGTGGAGAAACAGCAGGTCAAAGAAAGGTTTCCTAGGCTCCATCGGTCCACTTTAAGTCAATGGAGATTTTAATTTGCTTTAAATGCTCCTAGTTATCGATCCATGTGGTCTACAATTATGGGAAAGACCTTGTTCAGAGCTACATTCACACGAAATTTCAGGGCATTTTGATCAGAAGGTGGTGAAGAAACAGCAGGTCAAAGAAAGTATTCCAAGGCTCCTTCGGTCCACTTTAAGTCAATGGAGATTTTTATTTGCTTTAAATGCTTGCAGTTATCTATTCATGTGGTCTACAATTATTGGACCAGTATTGCTGGACAGAGCTTGTTCTGAGTTACATTCATACCAAATTTTGGGCCATTTTGACCGTAAGGTGGTGGAGAAACAGCAGGTCAAAAAAAAGGGTTCCTAGGCTTCTTCGGTCCACTTTAAGTCAATGGAGATTTTTATTTGCTTTAAATGCTTGCAGTTATCTATTCATGTGGTCTACAATTATTGGACCAGTATTGCTGGACAGAGCTTGTTCTGAGTTACATTCACACGAAATTTCGGGCCACTTTGACCATAAGGTGGTGGAGAAACAGCAGATCAAACAAAGCATTCCTAGTCTCATTCGGTCCACTTTAAGTCAATGGAGATTTTTATTTGCTTTAAATGCTTGCAGTTATCGAACCATGTCGTCTACAATTATGGGTCCAGTATGGCTGGAAAGAGCTTGTTCTGAGTTACATTCACACCAAATTTCGGGCCATTTTGACTGTAAAGTGGTGGAGAAACAGCAGGTCAAAAAAAGGGTTCCTAGGCTCCTTCGGTCCACTTTAAGTCAATGGAGATTTTTATTTGCTTTAAATGCTTGTAGTTTTCGATCCATGTGGTCTACAATTATGCGAAAGAGCTTGTTCAGAGCTACATTCTTACCAAATATTGGGCCATTTTGACCATAAGGTGGTGGAGAAACAGCAGGTCAAAGAAAGGGTTCCTAGGCTCCATCGGTCCACTTTAAGTCAATGGAGATTTTAATTTGCTTTAAATGCTCATAGTTATCGATCCATGTGGTCTACAATTATGGGAAAGACCTTGTTCAGAGCTACATTCATACCAAATTTTGGGCCATTTTGACCGTAAGGTGGTGGAGAAACAGCAGGTCAAAAAAAGGGTTCCTAGGCTTCTTCGGTCCACTTTAAGTCAATGGAGATTTTTATTTGCTTTAAATGCTCGCAGTTATCGAACCATGTGGTCTACAATTATGGGAAAGACCTTGTTCAGAGCTACATTCTTACCAAATTTCAGGCCATTTTGACTGTAAGGAGGTGGAGAACCAGCAGGTCAAAGAAAGTATTCCTAGGCTCCATCGGTCCACTTTAAGTCAATGGAGATTTTAATTTGCTTTAAATGCTTGCAGTTATCCATCCATGTGGTCTTCATTTATTGGACCAGTATGGCTGGAAAGAGCTTGTTCTGAGCTACATTGACACCAAATTTCGGGCCATTTTGACAGTATGGTGGTGTAGAAACAGCAGGTCAAAGAAAGTATTCCTAGGCTACTTCGGTCCACTTTAAGTCAATTGAGATTTTTATTTGCTTTAAATGCTTGCAGTTATCGATCTATGTGGTCTACAATTATGGGACCAGTATGACTGGAAAGACCTTGTTCTGAGTTACATTCACACCAAATTTCGGGCCATTTTGACCGTAAGGTGGTGGAGAAACAGCAGGTCAAAAAAAGGGTTCCTAGGCTCCTTCGGTCCACTTTAAGTCAATGGAGATTTTTATTTGCTTTAAATGCTTGCAGTTATCGAACCATGTCGTCTACAATTATGGGTCCAGTATGGCTGGAAAGAGCTTGTTCTGAGTTACATTCACACGAAATTTCAGGGCATTTTGATCAGAAGGTGGTGAAGAAACAGCAGGTCAAAGAAAGTATTCCAAGGCTCCTTCGGTCCACTTTAAGTCAATGGAGATTTTTATTTGCTTTAAATGCTTGCAGTTATCTATTCATGTGGTCTACAATTATTGGACCAATATGGCTGGACAGAGCTTGTTCTGAGTTACATTCACACGAAATTTTGGGCCATTTTGACCGTAAGGTGGTGGAGAAACAGCAGATCAAACAAAGCATTCCTAGTCTCCTTCTGTCCACTTTAAGTCAATGGAGATTTTAATTTGCTTTAAATGCTTGCAGTTATTGATCAATGTGGTCTACAATTATATGAAAGGCCATGTTCAGAGCTACATTCATACCAAATTTTGGGCCATTTTGACCATAAGGTGGTGGAGAAACAGCAGGTCAAAAAAAGGGTTCCTAGGCTTCTTCGGTCCACTTTAAGTCAATGGAGATTTTTATTTGCTTTAAGTGCTTGCAGTTATCGAACCATGTGGTCTACAATTAAGGGTCCAGTATCGCTGGAAAGAGCTTGTTCTGCGTTACATTCACACGAAATTTCAGGGCATTTTGATCAGAAGGTGGTGGAGAAACAGCAGGTCAAAGAAAGTATTCCTAGGCTCCTTCGGTCCACTTTAAGTCAATGGAGATTTTTATTTGCTTTAAATGCTTGCAGTTATCTATTCATGTGGTCTACAATTATTGGACCAGTATTGCTGGACAGAGCTTGTTCTGAGTTACATTCACACGAAATTTCGGGCCACTTTGACCATAAGGTGGTGGAGAAACAGCAGATCAAACAAAGCATTCCTAGTCTCATTCGGTCCACTTTAAGTCAATGGAGATTTTTATTTGCTTTAAATGCTTGCAGAAATCGAACCATGTCGTCTACAATTATGGGTCCAGTATGGCTGGAAAGAGCTTGTTCTGAGTTACATTCACACCAAATTTCAGGCCATTTTGACCGTAAAGTGGTGGAGAAACAGCAGGTCAAAAAAAGGGTTCCTAGGCTCCTTCGGTCCACTTTAAGTCAATGGAGATTTTTATTTGCTTTAAATGCTTGTAGTTTTCGATCCATGTGGTCTACAATTATGCGAAAGAGCTTGTTCAGAGCTACATTCTTACCAAATTTTGGGCCATTTTGACCATAAGGTGGTGGAGAAACAGCAGGTCAAAGAAAGGGTTCCTAGGCTCCATCGGTCCACTTTAAGTCAATGGAGATTTTAATTTGCTTTAAATGCTCATAGTTATCGATCCATGTGGTCTACAATTATGGGAAAGACCTTGTTCAGAGCTACATTCATACCAAATTTTGGGCCATTTTGACCGTAAGGTGGTGGAGAAACAGCAGGTCAAAAAAAGGGTTCCTAGGCTTCTTCGGTCCACTTTAAGTCAATGGAGATTTTTATTTGCTTTAAATGCTCGCAGTTATCGAACCATGTGGTCTACAATTATGGGAAAGACCTTGTATAGAGCTACATTCTTACCAAATTTCGGGCCATTTTGACAGTATGGTGGTGTAGAAACAGCAGGTCAAAGAAAGTATTCCTAGGCTACTTCGGTCCACTTTAAGTCAATGGAGATTTTTATTTGCTTTAAATGCTTGCAGTTATTGATCTATGTGGTTTACAATTATGGGACCAGTATGACTGGAAAGACCTTGTTCTGAGTTACATTCACACCAAATTTCGGGCCATTTTGACCATAAGGTGGTGGAGAAACAGCAGGTCAAAAAAAGGGTTCCTAGGCTCCTTCGGTCCACTTTAAGTCAATGGAGATATTTATTTGCTTTAAATGCTTGCAGTTATCGAACCATGTCGTCTACAATTATGGGTCCAGTATGGCTGGAAAGAGCTTGTTCTGAGTTACATTCACACCAAATTTCGGGCCATTTTGACTGTAAGGAGGTGGAGAAACAGCAGGTCAAAGAAAGGGTACCTAGGCTCCATCGGTCCACTTTAAGTCAATGGAGATTTTTATTTGCTTTAAATGCTTGTAGTTTTCGATCCATGTGGTCTACAATTATGCGAAAGAGCTTGTTCAGAGCTACATTCTTACCAAATTTTGGGCCATTTTGACCATAAGGTGGTGGAGAAACAGCAGGTCAAAGAAAGGGTTCCTAGGCTCCATCGGTCCACTTTAAGTCAATGGAGATTTTAATTTGCTTTAAATGCTCATAGTTATCGATCCATGTGGTCTACAATTATGGGAAAGACCTTGTTCAGAGCTACATTCATACCAAATTTTGGGCCATTTTGACCATAAGGTGGTGGAGAAACAGAAGGTCAAAAAAAGGGTTCCTAGGCTTCTTCGGTCCACTTTAAGTCAATGGAGATTTTTATTTGCTTTAAATGCTCGCAGTTATTGAACCATGTGGTCTACAATTATGGGAAAGACCTTGTTCAGAGCTACATTCTTACCAAATTTCAGGCCATTTTGACTGTAAGGAGGAGGAGAAACAGCAGGTCAAAGAAAGGGTACCTAGGCTCCATCGGTCCACTTTAAGTCAATGGAGATTTTAATTTGCTTTAAATGCTTGCAGTTATCCATCCATGTGGTCTACATTTATTGGACCAGTATGGCTGGAAAGAGCTTGTTCTGAGCTACAATGACACCAAATTTTGGGCCATTTTGACCATAAGGAGGTGGAGAAACAGCAGGTCAAAGAAAGATTTCCTAGGCTCCATCGGTCCACTTTAAGTCAATGGAGATTTTTATTTACTTTAAATGCTTGCAGTTATCGAACCATGTTGTCTACAATTAAGCGTCCAGTATGGCTGGAAAGAGTTTGTTCTGAGTTACATTCACACGAAATATCAGGGCATTTTGATAAGAAGGTGGTGAAGAAACAGCAGGTCAAAGAAAGTATTCCAAGGCTCCTTCGGTCCACTTTAAGTCAATGGAGATTTTTATTTGCTTTAAATGCTTGCAGTTATCTATTCATGTGGTCTACAATTATTGGACCAGTATGGCTGGACAGAGCTTAATCTGAGTTACATTCACACGAAATTTTGGGCCATTTTGACCGTAAGGTGCTGGAGAAACAGCAGATCAAACAAAGCATTCCTAGTCTCCTTCTGTCCACTTTAAGTCAATGGAGATTTTAATTTGCTTTAAATGCTTGCAGTTATTGATCAATGTGGTCTACAATTATATGAAAGGCCATGTTCAGAGCTACATTCATACCAAATTTTGGGCCATTTTGACCGTAAGGTGGTGGAGAAACAGCAGGTCAAAAAAAGGGTTCCTAGGCTTCTTCGGTCCACTTTAAGTCAATGGAGATTTTTATTTGCTTTAAGTGCTTGCAGTTATCGAACCATGTGGTCTACAATTAAGGGTCCAGTATCGCTGGAAAGAGCTTGTTCTGCGTTACATTCACACGAAATTTCAGGGCATTTTGATCAGAAGGTGGTGGAGAAACAGCAGGTCAAAGAAAGTATTCCTAGGCTCCTTCGGTCCACTTTAAGTCAATGGAGATTTTTATTTGCTTTAAATGCTTGCAGTTATCTATTCATGTGGTCTACAATTATTGGACCAGTATTGCTGGACAGAGCTTGTTCTGAGTTACATTCACTCGAAATTTCAGGCCACTTTGACCGTAAAGTGGTGGAGAAACAGCAGATCAAAAAAAGGGTTCCTAGGCTCCTTCGGTCCACTTTAAGTCAATGGAGATTTTTATTTGCTTTAAATGCTTGTAGTTTTCGATCCATGTGGTCTACAATTATGCGAAAGAGCTTGTTCAGAGCTACATTCTTACCAAATTTTGGGCCATTTTGACCGTAAGGTGGTGGAGAAACAGCAGGTCAAAAAAAGGGTTCCTAGGCTTCTTCGGTCCACTTTAAGTCAATGGAGATTTTTATTTGCTTTAAATGCTTGCAGTTATCTATTCATGTGGTCTACAATTATTGGACCAGTATTGCTGGACAGAGCTTGTTCTGAGTTACATTCACTCGAAATTTCAGGCCACTTTGACCATAAGGTGGTGGAGAAACAGCAGATCAAACAAAGCATTCCTAGTCTCCTTCGGTCCACTTTAAGTCAATGGAGATTTTTATTTGGTTTAAATGCTTGCAGTTATCGAACCATGTCGTCTACAATTATGGGTCCTGTATGGCTGGAAAGAGCTTGTTCTGAGTTACATTCACACCAAATTTCAGGCCATTTTGACCGTAAAGTGGTGGAGAAACAGCAGGTCAAAAAAAGGGTTCCTAGGCTCCTTTGTTCCACTTTAAGTCAATGGAGATTTTTATTTGTTTTAAATGCTTGTAGTTTTCGATCCATGTGGTCTACAATTATGCGAAAGAGCTTGTTCAGAGCTACATTCTTACCAAATTTTGGTCCATTTTGACCATAAGGTGGTGGAGAAACAGCAGGTCAAAGAAAGGGTTCCTAGGCTCCATCGGTCCACTTTAAGTCAATGGAGATTTTATTTTGCTTTAAATGCTCGCAGTTATCGAACCATGTGGTCTACAATTATGGGAAAGACCTTGTTCAGAGCTACATTCTTACCAAATTTCAGGCCATTTTGACTGTAAGGAAGTGGAGAAACAGCAGGTCAAAGAAAGGGTACCTAGGCTCCATCGGTCCACTTTAAGTCAATGGAGATTTTAATTTGCTTTAAATGCTTGCAGTTATCCATCCATGTGGTCTACATTTATTGGACAAGTATGGCTGGAAAGAGCTTGTTCTGAGCTACAATGACACCAAATTTCGGGCCATTTTGACAGTATGGTGGTGTAGAAACAGCAGGTCAAAGAAAGTATTCCTAGGCTACTTCAGTCCACTTTAAGTCAATGGAGATTTTTATTTGCTTTAAATGCTTGCAGTTATCGATCTATGTGGTCTACAATTATGTGAAAGAGCTTGTTCAGAGCTACACTCATACCAAATTTTGGGCCATTTTGACCATAAGGAGGTGGAGAAACAGCAGGTCAAAGAAAGGTTTCCTAGGCTCCATCGGTCCAATTTAAGTCAATGGAGATTTAATTTGCTTTAAATGCTCCTAGTTATCGATCCATGTGGTCTACAATTATGGGAAAGACCTTGTTCAGAGCTACATTCATACCAAATTTTGGGCCATTTTGACCGTAAGGTGGTGGAGAAACAGCAGGTCAAAAAAAGGGTTCCTATGCTCCTTCGGTCCACTTTAAGTCAATGGAGATTTTTATTTGCTTTAAAAGCTTGTAGTTTTCGATCCATGTGGTCTACAATTATGCGAAAGAGCTTGTTCAGAGCTACACTCATACCAAATTTTGGGCCATTTTGACCATAAGGTGGTGGAGAAACAGCAGGTCAAAGAAAGGGTTCCTAGGCTCCATCGGTCCACTTTAAGTCAATGGAGATTTTAATTTGCTTTAAATGCTCATAGTTATCGATCCATGTGGTCTACAATTATGGGAAAGACCTTGTTCAGAGCTACATTCATACCAAATTTTGGGCCATTTTGACCGTAAGGTGGTGGAGAAACAGCAGGTCAAAAAAAGGGTTCCTAGGCTTCTTCGGTCCACTTTAAGTCAATGGAGATTTTTATTTGCTTTAAATGCTTGCAGTTATCGAACCATGTGGTCTACAATTAAGGGTCCAGTATCGCTGGAAACAGCTTGTTCTGAGATACATTCACACGAAATTTCAGGGCATTTTGATCAGAAGGTGGTGAAGAAACAGCAGGTCAAAGAAAGTATTCCAAGGCTCCTTCGGTCCACTTTAAGTCAATGGAGATTTTTATTTGCTTTAAATGCTTGCAGTTATCTATTCATGTGGTCTACAATTATTGGACCAGTATGGCTGGACAGAGCTTGTTCTGAGTTACATTCACACGAAATTTTGGGCCATTTTGACCGTAAGGTGCTGGAGAAACAGCAGATCAAACAAAGCATTCCTAGTCTCCTTCTGTCCACTTTAAGTCAATGGAGATTTTTATTTGCTTTAAGTGCTTGCAGTTATCGAACCATGTGGTCTACAATTAAGGGTCCAGTATCGCAGGAAAGAGCTTGTTCTGCGTTACATTCACACGAAATTTCAGGTCATTTTGATCAGAAGGTGGTGGAGAAACAGCAGGTCAAAGAAAGTATTCCTAGTCTACTTCGGTCCACTTTAAGTCAATGGAGATTTTTATTTGCTTTAAATGCTTGCAGTTATCTATTCATGTGGTCTACAATTATTGGACCAGTATTGCTGGACAGAGCTTGTTCTGAGTTACATTCATACCAAATTTTGGGCCATTTTGACCGTAAGGTGGTGGAGAAACAGCAGGTCAAAAAAAGGGTTCCTAGGCTCCTTCGGTCCACTTTAAGTCAATGGAGATTTTTATTTGCTTTAAATGCTTGTAGTTTTCGATCCATGTGGTCTACAATTATGCGAAAGAGCTTGTTCAGAGCTACATTCTTACCAAATTTTGGGCCATTTTGACCATAAGGTGGTGGAGAAACAGCAGGTCAAAGAAAGGGTTCCTAGGCTCCATCGGTCCACTTTAAGTCAATGGAGATTTTAATTTGCTTTAAATGCTCATAGTTATCGATCCATGTGGTCTACAATTATGGGAAAGACCTTGTTCAGAGCTACATTCATACCAAATTTTGGGCCATTTTGACCGTAAGGTGGTGGAGAAACAGCAGGTCAAAAAAAGGGTTCCTAGGCTTCTTCGGTCCACTTTAAGTCAATGGAGATTTTTATTTGCTTTAAATGCTCGCAGTTATCGAACCATGTGGTCTACAATTATGGGAAAGACCTTGTATAGAGCTACATTCTTACCAAATTTCGGGCCATTTTGACAGTATGGTGGTGTAGAAACAGCAGGTCAAAGAAAGTATTCCTAGGCTACTTCGGTCCACTTTAAGTCAATGGAGATTTTTATTTGCTTTAAATGCTTGCAGTTATTGATCTATGTGGTCTACAATTATGGGACCAGTATGACTGGAAAGACCTTGTTCTGAGTTACATTCACACCAAATTTCGGGCCATTTTGACCGTAAGGTGGTGGAGAAACAGCAGGTCAAAAAAAGGGTTCCTAGGCTCCTTCGGTCCACTTTAAGTCAATGGAGATATTTATTTGCTTTAAATGCTTGCAGTTATCGAACCATGTCGTCTACAATTATGGGTCCAGTATGGCTGGAAAGAGCTTGTTCTGAGTTACATTCACACCAAATTTCGGGCCATTTTGACTGTAAGGAGGTGGAGAAACAGCAGGTCAAAGAAAGGGTACCTAGGCTCCATCGGTCCACTTTAAGTCAATGGAGATTTTTATTTGCTTTAAATGCTTGTAGTTTTCGATCCATGTGGTCTACAATTATGCGAAAGAGCTTGTTCAGAGCTACATTCTTACCAAATTTTGGGCCATTTTGACCATAAGGTGGTGGAGAAACAGCAGGTCAAAGAAAGGGTTCCTAGGCTCCATCGGTCCACTTTAAGTCAATGGAGATTTTAATTTGCTTTAAATGCTCATAGTTATCGATCCATGTGGTCTACAATTATGGGAAAGACCTTGTTCAGAGCTACATTCATACCAAATTTTGGGCCATTTTGACCATAAGGTGGTGGAGAAACAGAAGGTCAAAAAAAGGGTTCCTAGGCTTCTTCGGTCCACTTTAAGTCAATGGAGATTTTTATTTGCTTTAAATGCTCGCAGTTATTGAACCATGTGGTCTACAATTATGGGAAAGACCTTGTTCAGAGCTACATTCTTACCAAATTTCAGGCCATTTTGACTGTAAGGAGGAGGAGAAACAGCAGGTCAAAGAAAGGGTACCTAGGCTCCATCGGTCCACTTTAAGTCAATGGAGATTTTAATTTGCTTTAAATGCTTGCAGTTATCCATCCATGTGGTCTACATTTATTGGACCAGTATGGCTGGAAAGAGCTTGTTCTGAGCTACAATGACACCAAATTTTGGGCCATTTTGACCATAAGGAGGTGGAGAAACAGCAGGTCAAAGAAAGATTTCCTAGGCTCCATCGGTCCACTTTAAGTCAATGGAGATTTTTATTTACTTTAAATGCTTGCAGTTATCGAACCATGTTGTCTACAATTAAGCGTCCAGTATGGCTGGAAAGAGTTTGTTCTGAGTTACATTCACACGAAATATCAGGGCATTTTGATAAGAAGGTGGTGAAGAAACAGCAGGTCAAAGAAAGTATTCCAAGGCTCCTTCGGTCCACTTTAAGTCAATGGAGATTTTTATTTGCTTTAAATGCTTGCAGTTATCTATTCATGTGGTCTACAATTATTGGACCAGTATGGCTGGACAGAGCTTGTTCTGAGTTACATTCACACGAAATTTTGGGCCATTTTGACCGTAAGGTGCTGGAGAAACAGCAGATCAAACAAAGCATTCCTAGTCTCCTTCTGTCCACTTTAAGTCAATGGAGATTTTAATTTGCTTTAAATGCTTGCAGTTATTGATCAATGTGGTCTACAATTATATGAAAGGCCATGTTCAGAGCTACATTCATACCAAATTTTGGGCCATTTTGACCGTAAGGTGGTGGAGAAACAGCAGGTCAAAAAAAGGGTTCCTAGGCTTCTTCGGTCCACTTTAAGTCAATGGAGATTTTTATTTGCTTTAAGTGCTTGCAGTTATCGAACCATGTGGTCTACAATTAAGGGTCCAGTATCGCTGGAAAGAGCTTGTTCTGCGTTACATTCACACGAAATTTCAGGGCATTTTGATCAGAAGGTGGTGGAGAAACAGCAGGTCAAAGAAAGTATTCCTAGGCTCCTTCGGTCCACTTTAAGTCAATGGAGATTTTTATTTGCTTTAAATGCTTGCAGTTATCTATTCATGTGGTCTACAATTATTGGACCAGTATTGCTGGACAGAGCTTGTTCTGAGTTACATTCACTCGAAATTTCAGGCCACTTTGACCGTAAAGTGGTGGAGAAACAGCAGATCAAAAAAAGGGTTCCTAGGCTCCTTCGGTCCACTTTAAGTCAATGGAGATTTTTATTTGCTTTAAATGCTTGTAGTTTTCGATCCATGTGGTCTACAATTATGCGAAAGAGCTTGTTCAGAGCTACATTCTTACCAAATTTTGGGCCATTTTGACCGTAAGGTGGTGGAGAAACAGCAGGTCAAAAAAAGGGTTCCTAGGCTTCTTCGGTCCACTTTAAGTCAATGGAGATTTTTATTTGCTTTAAATGCTTGCAGTTATCTATTCATGTGGTCTACAATTATTGGACCAGTATTGCTGGACAGAGCTTGTTCTGAGTTACATTCACTCGAAATTTCAGGCCACTTTGACCATAAGGTGGTGGAGAAACAGCAGATCAAACAAAGCATTCCTAGTCTCCTTCGGTCCACTTTAAGTCAATGGAGATTTTTATTTGGTTTAAATGCTTGCAGTTATCGAACCATGTCGTCTACAATTATGGGTCCTGTATGGCTGGAAAGAGCTTGTTCTGAGTTACATTCACACCAAATTTCAGGCCATTTTGACCGTAAAGTGGTGGAGAAACAGCAGGTCAAAAAAAGGGTTCCTAGGCTCCTTTGTTCCACTTTAAGTCAATGGAGATTTTTATTTGTTTTAAATGCTTGTAGTTTTCGATCCATGTGGTCTACAATTATGCGAAAGAGCTTGTTCAGAGCTACATTCTTACCAAATTTTGGGCCATTTTGACCATAAGGTGGTGGAGAAACAGCAGGTCAAAGAAAGGGTTCCTAGGCTCCATCGGTCCACTTTAAGTCAATGGAGATTTTATTTTGCTTTAAATGCTCGCAGTTATCGAACCATGTGGTCTACAATTATGGGAAAGACCTTGTTCAGAGCTACATTCTTACCAAATTTCAGGCCATTTTGACTGTAAGGAAGTGGAGAAACAGCAGGTCAAAGAAAGGGTACCTAGGCTCCATCGGTCCACTTTAAGTCAATGTAGATTTTAATTTGCTTTAAATGCTTGCAGTTATCCATCCATGTGGTCTACATTTATTGGACAAGTATGGCTGGAAAGAGCTTGTTCTGAGCTACAATGACACCAAATTTCGGGCCATTTTGACAGTATGGTGGTGTAGAAACAGCAGGTCAAAGAAAGTATTCCTAGGCTACTTCAGTCCACTTTAAGTCAATGGAGATTTTTATTTGCTTTAAATGCTTGCAGTTATCGATCTATGTGGTCTACAATTATGTGAAAGAGCTTGTTCAGAGCTACACTCATACCAAATTTTGGGCCATTTTGACCATAAGGAGGTGGAGAAACAGCAGGTCAAAGAAAGGTTTCCTAGGCTCCATCGGTCCAATTTAAGTCAATGGAGATTTAATTTGCTTTAAATGCTCCTAGTTATCGATCCATGTGGTCTACAATTATGGGAAAGACCTTGTTCAGAGCTACATTCATACCAAATTTTGGGCCATTTTGACCGTAAGGTGGTGGAGAAACAGCAGGTCAAAAAAAGGGTTCCTATGCTCCTTCGGTCCACTTTAAGTCAATGGAGATTTTTATTTGCTTTAAAAGCTTGTAGTTTTCGATCCATGTGGTCTACAATTATGCGAAAGAGCTTGTTCAGAGCTACACTCATACCAAATTTTGGGCCATTTTGACCATAAGGTGGTGGAGAAACAGCAGGTCAAAGAAAGGGTTCCTAGGCTCCATCGGTCCACTTTAAGTCAATGGAGATTTTAATTTGCTTTAAATGCTCATAGTTATCGATCCATGTGGTCTACAATTATGGGAAAGACCTTGTTCAGAGCTACATTCATACCAAATTTTGGGCCATTTTGACCGTAAGGTGGTGGAGAAACAGCAGGTCAAAAAAAGGGTTCCTAGGCTTCTTCGGTCCACTTTAAGTCAATGGAGATTTTTATTTGCTTTAAATGCTTGCAGTTATCGAACCATGTGGTCTACAATTAAGGGTCCAGTATCGCTGGAAACAGCTTGTTCTGAGATACATTCACACGAAATTTCAGGGCATTTTGATCAGAAGGTGGTGAAGAAACAGCAGGTCAAAGAAAGTATTCCAAGGCTCCTTCGGTCCACTTTAAGTCAATGGAGATTTTTATTTGCTTTAAATGCTTGCAGTTATCTATTCATGTTGTCTACAATTATTGGACCAGTATGGCTGGACAGAGCTTGTTCTGAGTTACATTCACACGAAATTTTGGGCCATTTTGACCGTAAGGTGCTGGAGAAACAGCAGATCAAACAAAGCATTCCTAGTCTCCTTCTGTCCACTTTAAGTCAATGGAGATTTTTATTTGCTTTAAGTGCTTGCAGTTATCGAACCATGTGGTCTACAATTAAGGGTCCAGTATCGCAGGAAAGAGCTTGTTCTGCGTTACATTCACACGAAATTTCAGGTCATTTTGATCAGAAGGTGGTGGAGAAACAGCAGGTCAAAGAAAGTATTCCTAGTCTACTTCGGTCCACTTTAAGTCAATGGAGATTTTTATTTGCTTTAAATGCTTGCAGTTATCTATTCATGTGGTCTACAATTATTGGACCAGTATTGCTGGACAGAGCTTGTTCTGAGTTACATTCATACCAAATTTTGGGCCATTTTGACCGTAAGGTGGTGGAGAAACAGCAGGTCAAAAAAAGGGTTCCTAGGCTTCTTCGGTCCACTTTAAGTCAATGGAGATTTTTATTTGCTTTAAATGCTTGCAGTTATCTATTCATTTGGTCTACAATTATTGGACCAGTATTGCTGGACAGAGCTTGTTCTGAGTTACATTCACACGAAATTTCGGGCCACTTTGACCATAAGGTGGTGGAGAAACAGCAGATCAAACAAAGCATTCCTAGTCTCATTCGGTCCACTTTAAGTCAATGGAGATTTTTATTTGCTTTAAATGCTTGCAGTTATCGAACCATGTCGTCTACAATTATGGGTCCAGTATGGCTGGAAAGAGCTTGTTCTGAGTTACATTCACACCAAATTTCGGGCCATTTTGACCGTAAAGTGGTGGAGAAACAGCAGGTCAAATAAAGGGTTCCTAGGCTCCTTCGGTCCACTTTAAGTCAATGGAGATTTTTATTTGCTTTAAATGCTTGTAGTTTTCGATCCATGTGGTCTACAATTATGCGAAAGAGCTTGTTCAGAGCTACATTCTTACCAAATTTTGGGCCATTTTGAACATAAGGTGGTGGAGATACAGCAGGTCAAAGAAAGGGTTCCTAGGCTCCATCGGTCCACTTTAAGTCAATGGAGATTTTAATTTGCTTTAAATGCTCATAGTTATCGATCCATGTGGTCTACAATTATGGGAAAGACCTTGTTCAGAGCTACATTCATACCAAATTTTGGGCTATTTTGACCGTAAGGTGGTGGAGAAACAGCAGGTCAAAAAAAGGGTTCCTAGGCTTCTTCGGTCCACTTTAAGTCAATGGAGATTTTTATTTGCTTTAAATGCTCGCAGTTATCGAACCATGTGGTCTACAATTATGGGAAAGACCTTGTTCAGAGCTACATTCTTACCAAATTTCAGGCCATTTTGACTGTAAGGAGGTGGAGAACCAGCAGGTCAAAGAAAGTATTCCTAGGCTCCATCGGTCCACTTTAAGTCAATGGAGATTTTAATTTGCTTTAAATGCTTGCAGTTATCCATCCATATGGTCTACATTTATTGGACCAGTATGGCTGGAAAGAGCTTGTTCTGAGCTACATTGACACCAAATTTCGGGCCATTTTGACAGTATGGTGGTGTAGAAACAGCAGGTCAAAGAAAGTATTCCTAGGCTACTTCGGTCCACTTTAAGTCAATGGAGATTTTTATTTGCTTTAAATGCTTGCAGTTATCGATCTATGTGGTCTACAATTATGGGTCCAGTATGGCTGGAAAGAGCTTGTTCTGAGTTACATTCACACCAAATTTCGGGCCATTTTGACTGTAAGGAGGTGGAGAAACAGCAGGTCAAAGAAAGGGTACCTAGGCTCCATCGGTCCACTTTAAGTCAATGGAGATTTTTATTTGCTTTAAATGCTCCTAGTTATCGATCCATGTGGTCTACAATTATGGGAAAGACCTTGTTCAGAGCTACATTCATACCAAATTTTGGGCCATTTTGACCGTAAGGTGGTGGAGAAACAGCAGGTCAAAAAAAGGGTTCCTAGGCTCCTTCGGTCCACTTTAAGTCAATGGAGATTTTTATTTGCTTTAAAAGCTTGTAGTTTTCGATCCATGTGGTCTACAATTATGCAAAAGAGCTTGTTCAGAGCTACACTCATACCAAATTTTGGGCCATTTTGACCATAAGGTGGTGGAGAAACAGCAGGTCAAAGAAAGGGTTCCTAGGCTCCATCGGTCCACTTTAAGTCAATGGAGATTTTAATTTGCTTTAAATGCTCATAGTTATCGATCCATGTGGTCTACAATTATGGGAAAGACCTTGTTCAGAGCTACATTCATACCAAATTTTGGGCCATTTTGACCGTAAGGTGCTGGAGAAACAGCAGATCAAACAAAGCATTCCTAGTCTCCTTCTGTCCACTTTAAGTCAATGGAGATTTTAATTTGCTTTAAATGCTTGCAGTTATTGATCAATGTGGTCTACAATTATATGAAAGGCCATGTTCAGAGCTACATTCATACCAAATTTTGGGCCATTTTGACCGTAAGGTGGTGGAGAAACAGCAGGTCAAAAAAAGGGTTCCTAGGCTTCTTCGGTCCACTTTAAGTCAATGGAGATTTTTATTTGCTTTAAGTTCTTGCAGTTATCGAACCATGTGGTCTACAATTAAGGGTCCAGTATCGCTGGAAAGAGCTTGTTCTGCGTTACATTCACACGAAATTTCAGGTCATTTTGATCAGAAGGTGGTGGAGAAACAGCAGGTCAAAGAAAGTATTCCTAGGCTCCTTCGGTCCACTTTAAGTCAATGGAGATTTTTATTTGCTTTAAATGCTTGCAGTTATCTATTCATGTGGTCTACAATTATTGGACCAGTATTGCTGGACAGAGCTTGTTCTGAGCTACATTCATACCAAATTTTGGGCCATTTTGACCGTAAGGTGGTGGAGAAACAGCAGGTCAAAAAAAGGGTTCCTAGGCTTCTTCGGTCCACTTTAAGTCAATGGAGATTTTTATTTGCTTTAAATGCTTGCAGTTATCTATTCATTTGGTCTACAATTATTGGACCAGTATTGCTGGACAGAGCTTGTTCTGAGTTACATTCACACGAAATTTCGGGCCACTTTGACCATAAGGTGGTGGAGAAACAGCAGATCAAACAAAGCATTCCTAGTCTCATTCGGTCCACTTTAAGTCAATGGAGATTTTTATTTGCTTTAAATGCTTGCAGTTATCGAACCATGTCGTCTACAATTATGGGTCCAGTATGGCTGGAAAGAGCTTGTTCTGAGTTACATTCACACCAAATTTCAGGCCATTTTGACCGTAAAGTGGTGGAGAAACAGCAGGTCAAATAAAGGGTTTCTAGGCTCCTTCGGTCCACTTTAAGTCAATGGAGATTTTTATTTGCTTTAAATGCTTGTAGTTTTCGATCCATGTGGTCTACAATTATGCGAAAGAGCTTGTTCAGAGCTACATTCTTACCAAATTTTGGGCCATTTTGACCATAAGGTGGTGGAGAAACAGCAGGTCAAAGAAAGGGTTCCTATGCTCCATCGGTCCACTTTAAGTCAATGGAGATTTTAATTTGCTTTAAATGCTCATAGTTATCGATCCATGTGGTCTACAATTATGGGAAAGACCTTGTTCAGAGCTACATTCATACCAAATTTTGGGCCATTTTGACCGTAAGGTGGTGGAGAAACAGCAGGTCAAAAAAAGGGTTCCTAGGCTTCTTCGGTCCCCTTTAAGTCAATGGAGATTTTTATTTGCTTTAAATGCTCGCAGTTATCGAACCATGTGGTCTACAATTATGGGAAAGACCTTGTTCAGAGCTACATTCTTACCAAATTTCAGGCCATTTTGACTGTAAGGAGGTGGAGAACCAGCAGGTCAAAGAAAGTATTCCTAGGCTCCATCGGTCCACTTTAAGTCAATGGAGATTTTAATTTGCTTTAAATGCTTGCAGTTATCCATCCATGTGGTCTACATTTATTGGACCAGTATGGCTGGAAAGAGCTTGTTCTGAGCTACATTGACACCAAATTTCGGGCCATTTTGACAGTATGGTGGTGTAGAAACAGCAGGTCAAAGAAAGTATTCCTAGGCTACTTCGGTCCACTTTAAGTCAATGGAGATTTTTATTTGCTTTAAATGCTTGCAGTTATCGATCTATGTGGTCTACAATTATGGGTCCAGTATGGCTGGAAAGAGCTTGTTCTGAGTTACATTCACACCAAATTTCGGGCCATTTTGACTGTAAGGAGGTGGAGAAACAGCAGGTCAAAGAAAGGGTACCTAGGCTCCATCGGTCCACTTTAAGTCAATGGAGATTTTTATTTGCTTTAAATGCTTGTAGTTTTCGATCCATGTGGTCTACAATTATGCGAAAGAGCTTGTTCAGAGCTACATTCTTACCAAATTTTGGGCCATTTTGACCATAAGGTGGTGGAGAAACAGCAGGTCAAAGAAAGGGTTCCTAGGCTCCATCGGTCCACTTTAAGTCAATGGAGATTTTAATTTGCTTTAAATGCTTATAGTTATCGATCCATGTGGTCTACAATTATGGGAAAGACCTTGTTCAGAGCTACATTCATACCAAATTTTGGGCCATTTTGACCATAAGGTGGTGGAGAAACAGCAGGTCAAAAAAAGGGTTCCTAGGCTTCTTCGGTCCACTTTAAGTCAATGGAGATTTTTATTTGCTTTAAATGCTCGCAGTTATCGAACCATGTGGTCTACAATTATGGGAAAGACCTTGTTCAGAGCTACATTCTTACCAAATTTCAGGCCATTTTGACTGTAAGGAGGTGGAGAAACAGCAGGTCAAAGAAAGGGTACCTAGGCTCCATCGGTCCACTTTAAGTCAATGGAGATTTTAATTTGCTTTAAATGCTTGCAGTTATCCATCCATGTGTTCTACATTTATTGGACCAGTATGGCTGGAAAGAGCTTGTTCTGAGCTACAATGACACCAAATTTTGGGCCATTTTGACCATAAGGAGGTGGAGAAACAGCAGGTCAAAGAAAGATTTCCTAGGCTCCATCGGTCCACTTTAAGTCAATGGAGATTTTTATTTGCTTTAAATGCTTGCAGTTATCGAACCATGTGATCTACAATTAAGGGTCCAGTATGGCTGGAAAGAGCTTGTTCTGAGTTACATTCACACAAAATTTCAGGGCATTTTGATCAGAAGGTGGTGAAGAAACAGCAGGTCAAAGAAAGTATTCCAAGGCTCCTTCGGTCCACTTTATGTCAATGGAGATTTTTATTTGCTTTAAATGCTTGCAGTTATCTATTCATGTGGTCTACAGTTATTGGACCAGTATGGCTGGACAGAGCTTGTTCTGAGTTACATTCACACGAAATTTTGGGCCATTTTGACCGTAAGGTGCTGGAGAAACAGCAGATCAAACAAAGCATTCCTAGTCTCCTTCTGTCCACTTTAAGTCAATGGAGATTTTAATTTGCTTTAAATGCTTGCAGTTATTGATCAATGTGGTCTACAATTATATGAAAGGCCATGTTCAGAGCTACATTCATACCAAATTTTGGGCCATTTTGACCTTAAGGTGGTGGAGAAACAGCAGGTCAAAAAAAGGGTTCCTAGGCTTCTTCGGTCCACTTTAAGTCAATGGAGATTTTTATTTGCTTTAAGTGCTTGCAGTTATCGAACCATGTGGTCTACAATTAAGGGTCCAGTATCGCTGGAAAGAGCTTGTTCTGCGTTACATTCACACGAATTTTCAGGGCATTTTGATCAGAAGGTGGTGGAGAAACAGCAGGTCAAAGAAAGTATTCCTAGGCTCCTTCGGTCCACTTTAAGTCAATGGAGATTTTTATTTGCTTTAAATGCTTGCAGTTATCTATTCATGTGGTCTACAATTATTGGACCAGTATTGCTGGACAGAGCTTGTTCTGAGTTACATTCATACCAAATTTTGGGCCATTTTGACCGTAAGGTGGTGGAGAAACAGCAGGTCAAAAAAAGGGTTCCTAGGCTTCTTCGGTCCACTTTAAGTCAATGGAGATTTTTATTTGCTTTAAATGCTTGCAGTTATCTATTCATTTGGTCTACAATTATTGGACCAGTATTGCTGGACAGAGCTTGTTCTGAGTTACATTCACACGAAATTTCGGGCCACTTTGACCATAAGGTGGTGGAGAAACAGCAGATCAAACAAAGCATTCCTAGTCTCATTCGGTCCACTTTAAGTCAATGGAGATTTTTATTTGCTTTAAATGCTTGCAGTTATCGAACCATGTGGTCTACAATTATGGGATAGACCTTGTTCAGAGCTACATTCTTACCAAATTTCAGGCCATTTTGACTGTAAGGAGGTGGAGAAACAGCAGGTCAAAGAAAGGGTACCTAGGCTCCATCGGTCCACTTTAAGTCAATGGAGATTTTAATTTGCTTTAAATGCTTGCAGTTATCCATCCATGTGTTCTACATTTATTGGACCAGTATGGCTGGAAAGAGCTTGTTCTGAGGTACAATGACACCAAATTTTGGGCCATTTTGACCATAAGGAGGTGGAGAAACAGGAGGTCAAAGAAAGATTTCCTAGGCTCCATCGGTCCACTTTAAGTCAATGGAGATTTTTATTTGCTTTAAATGCTTGCAGTTATCGAACCATGTGGTCTACAATTAAGGGTCCAGTATGGCTGGAAAGAGCTTGTTCTGAGTTACATTCACACAAAATTTCAGGGCATTTTGATCAGAAGGTGGTGAAGAAACAGCAGGTCAAAGAAAGTATTCCAAGGCTCCTTCGGTCCACTTTATGTCAATGGAGATTTTTATTTGCTTTAAATGCTTGCAGTTATCTATTCATGTGGTCTACAATTATTGGACCAGTATGGCTGGACAGAGCTTGTTCTGAGTTACATTCACACGAAATTTTGGGCCATTTTGACCGTAAGGTGCTGGAGAAACAGCAGATCAAACAAAGCATTCCTAGTCTCCTTCTGTCCACTTTAAGTCAATGGAGATTTTAATTTGCTTTAAATGCTTGCAGTTATTGATCAATGTGGTCTACAATTATATGAAAGGCCATGTTCAGAGCTACATTCATACCAAATTTTGGGCCATTTTGACCGTAAGGTGGTGGAGAAACAGCAGGTCAAAAAAAGGGTTCCTAGGCTTCTTCGGTCCACTTTAAGTCAATGGAGATTTTTATTTGCTTTAAGTGCTTGCAGTTATCGAACCATGTGGTCTACAATTAAGGGTCCAGTATCGCTGGAAAGAGCTTGTTCTGCGTTACATTCACACGAAATTTCAGGGCATTTTGATCAGAAGGTGGTGGAGAAACAGCAGGTCAAAGAAAGTATTCCTAGGCTCCTTCGGTCCACTTTAAGTCAATGGAGATTTTTATTTGCTTTAAATGCTTGTAGTTATCTATTCATGTGGTCTACAATTATTGGACCAGTATTGCTGGACAGAGCTTGTTCTGAGTTACATTCATACCAAATTTTGGGCCATTTTGACCGTAAGGTGGTGGAGAAACAGCAGGTCAAAGAAAGGGTTCCTATGCTCCATCGGTCCACTTTAAGTCAATGGAGATTTTAATTTGCTTTAAATGCTCATAGTTATCGATCCATGTGGTCTACAATTATGGGAAAGACCTTGTTCAGAGCTACATTCATACCAAATTTTGGACCATTTTGACCGTAAGGTGGTGGAGAAACAGCAGGTCAAAAAAAGGGTTCCTAGGCTTCTTCGGTCCACTTTAAGTCAATGGAGGTTTTTATTTGCTTTAAATGCTCGCAGTTATCGAACCATGTGGTCTACAATTATGGGAAAGACCTTGTTCAGAGCTACATTCTTACCAAATTTCAGGCCATTTTGACTGTAAGGAGGTGGAGAACCAGCAGGTCAAAGAAAGTATTCCTAGGCTCCATCGGTCCACTTTAAGTCAATGGAGATTTTAATTTGCTTTAAATGCTTGCAGTTATCCATCCATGTGGTCTACATTTATTGGACCAGTATGGCTGGAAAGAGCTTGTTCTGAGCTACATTGACACCAAATTTCGGGCCATTTTGACAGTATGGTGGTGTAGAAACAGCAGGTCAAAGAAAGTATTCCTAGGCTACTTCGGTCCACTTTAAGTCAATGGAGATTTTTATTTGCTTTAAATGCTTGCAGTTATCGAACCATGTGATCTACAATTAAGGGTCCAGTATGGCTGGAAAGAGCTTGTTCTGAGTTACATTCACACAAAATTTCAGGGCATTTTGATCAGAAGGTGGTGAAGAAACAGCAGGTCAAAGAAAGTATTCCAAGGCTCCTTCGGTCCACTTTATGTCAATGGAGATTTTTATTTGCTTTAAATGCTTGCAGTTATCTATTCATGTGGTCTACAGTTATTGGACCAGTATGGCTGGACAGAGCTTGTTCTGAGTTACATTCACACGAAATTTTGGGCCATTTTGACCGTAAGGTGCTGGAGAAACAGCAGATCAAACAAAGCATTCCTAGTCTCCTTCTGTCCACTTTAAGTCAATGGAGATTTTAATTTGCTTTAAATGCTTGCAGTTATTGATCAATGTGGTCTACAATTATATGAAAGGCCATGTTCAGAGCTACATTCATACCAAATTTTGGGCCATTTTGACCTTAAGGTGGTGGAGAAACAGCAGGTCAAAAAAAGGGTTCCTAGGCTTCTTCGGTCCACTTTAAGTCAATGGAGATTTTTATTTGCTTTAAGTGCTTGCAGTTATCGAACCATGTGGTCTACAATTAAGGGTCCAGTATCGCTGGAAAGAGCTTGTTCTGCGTTACATTCACACGAAATTTCAGGGCATTTTGATCAGAAGGTGGTGGAGAAACAGCAGGTCAAAGAAAGTATTCCTAGGCTCCTTCGGTCCACTTTAAGTCAATGGAGATTTTTATTTGCTTTAAATGCTTGCAGTTATCTATTCATGTGGTCTACAATTATTGGACCAGTATTGCTGGACAGAGCTTGTTCTGAGTTACATTCATACCAAATTTTGGGCCATTTTGACCGTAAGGTGGTGGAGAAACAGCAGGTCAAAGAAAGGGTTCCTAGGCTTCTTCGGTCCACTTTAAGTCAATGGAGATTTTTATTTGCTTTAAATGCTCATAGTTATCGATCCATGTGGTCTACAATTATGGGAAAGACCTTGTTCAGAGCTACATTCATACCAAATTTTGGACCATTTTGACCGTAAGGTGGTGGAGAAACAGCAGGTCAAAAAAAGGGTTCCTAGGCTTCTTCGGTCCACTTTAAGTCAATGGAGGTTTTTATTTGCTTTAAATGCTCGCAGTTATCGAACCATGTGGTCTACAATTATGGGAAAGACCTTGTTCAGAGCTACATTCTTACCAAATTTCAGGCCATTTTGACTGTAAGGAGGTGGAGAACCAGCAGGTCAAAGAAAGTATTCCTAGGCTCCATCGGTCCACTTTAAGTCAATGGAGATTTTAATTTGCTTTAAATGCTTGCAGTTATCCATCCATGTGGTCTACATTTATTGGACCAGTATGGCTGGAAAGAGCTTGTTCTGAGCTACATTGACACCAAATTTCGGGCCATTTTGACAGTATGGTGGTGTAGAAACAGCAGGTCAAAGAAAGTATTCCTAGGCTACTTCGGTCCACTTTAAGTCAATGGAGATTTTTATTTGCTTTAAATGCTTGCAGTTATCGAACCATGTGATCTACAATTAAGGGTCCAGTATGGCTGGAAAGAGCTTGTTCTGAGTTACATTCACACAAAATTTCAGGGCATTTTGATCAGAAGGTGGTGAAGAAACAGCAGGTCAAAGAAAGTATTCCAAGGCTCCTTCGGTCCACTTTATGTCAATGGAGATTTTTATTTGCTTTAAATGCTTGCAGTTATCTATTCATGTGGTCTACAGTTATTGGACCAGTATGGCTGGACAGAGCTTGTTCTGAGTTACATTCACACGAAATTTTGGGCCATTTTGACCGTAAGGTGCTGGAGAAACAGCAGATCAAACAAAGCATTCCTAGTCTCCTTCTGTCCACTTTAAGTCAATGGAGATTTTAATTTGCTTTAAATGCTTGCAGTTATTGATCAATGTGGTCTACAATTATATGAAAGGCCATGTTCAGAGCTACATTCATACCAAATTTTGGGCCATTTTGACCTTAAGGTGGTGGAGAAACAGCAGGTCAAAAAAAGGGTTCCTAGGCTTCTTCGGTCCACTTTAAGTCAATGGAGATTTTTATTTGCTTTAAGTGCTTGCAGTTATCGAACCATGTGGTCTACAATTAAGGGTCCAGTATCGCTGGAAAGAGCTTGTTCTGCGTTACATTCACACGAATTTTCAGGGCATTTTGATCAGAAGGTGGTGGAGAAACAGCAGGTCAAAGAAAGTATTCCTAGGCTCCTTCGGTCCACTTTAAGTCAATGGAGATTTTTATTTGCTTTAAATGCTTGCAGTTATCTATTCATGTGGTCTACAATTATTGGACCAGTATTGCTGGACAGAGCTTGTTCTGAGTTACATTCATACCAAATTTTGGGCCATTTTGACCGTAAGGTGGTGGAGAAACAGCAGGTCAAAAAAAGGGTTCCTAGGCTTCTTCGGTCCACTTTAAGTCAATGGAGATTTTTATTTGCTTTAAATGCTTGCAGTTATCTATTCATTTGGTCTACAATTATTGGACCAGTATTGCTGGACAGAGCTTGTTCTGAGTTACATTCACACGAAATTTCGGGCCACTTTGACCATAAGGTGGTGGAGAAACAGCAGATCAAACAAAGCATTCCTAGTCTCATTCGGTCCACTTTAAGTCAATGGAGATTTTTATTTGCTTTAAATGCTTGCAGTTATCGAACCATGTGGTCTACAATTATGGGATAGACCTTGTTCAGAGCTACATTCTTACCAAATTTCAGGCCATTTTGACTGTAAGGAGGTGGAGAAACAGCAGGTCAAAGAAAGGGTACCTAGGCTCCATCGGTCCACTTTAAGTCAATGGAGATTTTAATTTGCTTTAAATGCTTGCAGTTATCCATCCATGTGTTCTACATTTATTGGACCAGTATGGCT
>JAUIMM010003302.1:0-24982 GCA_031769625.1 Taudactylus pleione | reverse complement strand
GTACGGTCACCTCTCCCCTATATAATAATAATACCTCATATCAGTGTGTGCTGGGAGCTGTGTTATTCCCCATCATATATCACTGTACGGTCCCCTCTCCCCTAAATAATGATAATAGCACATATCAGTGTGTGCTGGGAGCTGTGTTATTCCCCCTCATATATCACTGTACGGTCCTCTCTCCCCTATATAATAATAATAGCACATAGTGTGTGCTGGGAGCTGTGTTATTCCCCCTCATATATCACTGTATAGTCCTCCCTCCCCCTATATAATAATAGCACATATCAGTGTGTGCTGGGAGCTGTGTTATTCCCCCTCATATATCACTGTACAGGCCCCTCTCCCCTATATAATAATAATACCACAGTGTGTGCTGGGAGCTGTGTTATTCTCCCTCATATATCACTGTACAGTCGGCTCCCCTATATAATAATAACACACATCCATGTGTGCTGGGTGCTGGGTTATTTCCCCTCATATATCACTGTACAGTCCCCTCTCCCCCTATATAATAATACCACATATCAGTGTGTGCTGGGAGCTGTGATATTCCCCCTCATATATCACTGTACGTTCCCCTCTCCCCTATATAATATTAATACCACATATCAGTGTGTGCTGGGGGCTGTGTTATTCCCCCTCATATATCACTGTACAGTCCTCTCTCCCCTATATAATAATAATAGCACATATCAGTGTGTGCTGGGAGCTGTTATTCCCCCTCATATATCACTGTACGGTCACCTCTCCCTTATATAATAATAATACCACATATCAGTGTGTGCTGGGAGCTGTGTTATTCCCCGTCATATATCACTGTACGGTCCCCTCTCCCCTATATAATAATAATACCACATAGTGTGTGCTGGGAGCTGTGTTATTCCCCCTCATATATCACTGTACGGTCCTCTCTCCCCTATATAATAATAATAGTACATAGTGTGTGCTGGGAGCTGTGTTATTCCCCCTCATATATCACTGTATAGTCCTCCCTCCCCCTATACAATAATAGAACATATCAGTGTGTGCTGGGAGATGTGTTATTCCCCCTCATATATCACTGTACAGTCCATCTCCCCCTATATAATAATACCACATATCAGTGTGTGCTGGGAGCTGTGTTATTTCCCCTAATATATCACTGTACAGTCCCCTATATAATAATAATAGCACATATTAGTGTGTGCAGGTAGCTGTCTTATTCCACTTCATATAGCAATGTACAGTCCCCTCTCCCCTATATAATAATACCACATATCAGTGTGTGTTGGGAGCTGTGTTATTCCCCTCATATATCACTGTACAGGCCCCTCTCCCCTATATAATAATAATACCACATAGTGTGTGCTGGGAGCTGTGTTATTCTCCCTCATATATCACTGTACAGTCCGCTCTCCCCTATATAAGAATACCACATATCCGTGTGTACTGGGAGCTGTGTTATTTCCCCTCATATATCACTGTACAGTCCCCTCTTCCCCTATATAATAATAATAGCACATATTAGTGTGTGCTGGAGCTGTGTTATTCCCCTCATATATCACTGTACAGTCCGCTCTCCCCTATATAATAATACCACATATCAGTGTGTGCTGGGAGCTGTGTTATTCTCCCTCATATATCACTGTACGGTCCCCTCTCCCCTATATAATAATAATACCACATATCAGTGTGTTCTGGGAGCTGTGTTATTCCCCGTCATATATCACTGTACAGTCCCCTCTCCCCTATATAATAATAATAGCACATATCAGTGTGTGTTGGGAGCTGTGTTATTCCCCCTCATATATCACTGTACAGTCCCCTCTCCCCCTATATAATAATAATACCACATATCAGTGTGTACTGGGAGCTATGTTATTCCTCATATATCACTGTACAATCCCCTCTCCCCCTTTATAATAATACCACATATCAATGTGTGCTGGGAGCTGTGTTATTCCCCCTCATATATCACTGTACGGTCCCCCCTCCCCCTATATAATAATAATACCACATATCAGTATGTGCTGGGAGCTGTGTTATTCCCCCTATTATCACTGTACGGTACCCCCTCCCCTATATAATAATAATACCACATATCAGTGTGTGTTGGGAGCTGTGTTATTCCCCCTCAAATATCACTGTACAGTCCCCTCTCCCCTATATAATAATACCACCACATATCAGTGTGTGCTGGGAGCTGTGTTATTCCCCCTCATATATCACTGTACAGTCCCCTCTCCCCCTATATAATAATAATACCACATATCAGTGTGTGCTGGGAGCTATGTTATTCCTCATATATCACTGTACAGTCCCCTCTCCCCCTTTATAATAATACCACATATCAGTGTGTGCTGGGAGCTGTGTTATTCCCCCTCATATATCACTGTACGGTCCCCTCTCCCCTATATAATAGCAATACCACATATCAGTGTGTGCAGGGAGCGGTGTTATTCCCCCTTATATATTACTGTACAGTCCCCTCTCCCCTATATAATAATAATACCGCATATCAGTGTGTGCTGGGAGCTGTGTTATTCCCCCTCATATATCACTGTACAGTCCCCTCTCCCCAATATAATAGTAATACCACATATCAGTGTGTGCTGGGAGCTGTGTTATTCCCCCTCATATATCACTGTACGGTCCCCTCTCCCCTATATAATAATAATACTACATATCAGAGTGTGCTGGGAGCTGTGTTATTCCCCCTCATATATCACTGTACGGTCCCCTCTCCCTATATAATAATAATACCACATAGTGTATGCTGGGAGCTGTGTTATCCCCCTCATATATCACTGTACAGTCCCCTCTCCCCTATATAATAATAATAGCACATATCAGTGTGAGCTGGGAGCTGTGTTATTCCCCCTCATATATCACTGTACGGTCCCCTCTCCCTCTATATAATAATAATACCACATCTCAGTGTGTGCTGGAAGCTGTGTTATTCCCCCTCATATATCACTGTACAGTCCCCTCTCCCCTATATAATAGCAATACCACATATCAGTGTGTGCAGGGAGCGGTGTTATTCCCCCTCATATATCACTGTACAGTCCCCTCTCCCCTATATAATAATAATACCACATATCAGTGTGTGCTGGGAGCTGTGTTATTCCCCCTCATATATCACTGTACAGTCCCCTCTCCCCCTATATAATAATAATAATACCACATATCAGTGTGTGCTGGGAGCTGTGTTATTCCCCCTCAGATATCACTGTACAGTCCCCTCTCCCCTATATAATAATACTACATATCAGTGTGTGCTGGGAGCTGTGTTATTCCCCCTCAGATATCACTGTACAGTCCCCTCTCCCCTATATAATAATAATACCACATATCAGTTTGTGCTGGGAGCTGTGTTATTCCCCCTCATATATCACTGTACAGTCCCCTCTCCCCCTATATAATACTGATAGTACATATCAGTGTGTGCTGGGAGCTGTGTTATTCCCCCTCATATATCACTGTAGGGTCCCCTCTCCCCTATATAATAATAATACCACATATCAGTGTGTCCTGGGAGCTGTGTTATTCCCCCTCATATATCACTGTACAGTCCCCTCTCCCCCTATATAATAATAATAATACCACATATCAGTGTGTGCTGGGAGCTGTGTTATTCCCCCTCAGATATCACTGTACAGTCCCCTCTCCCCTATATAATAATACTACATATCAGTGTGTGCTGGGAGCTGTGTTATTCCCCCTCAGATATCACTGTACAGTCCCCTCTCCCCTATATAATAATAATACCACATATCAGTGTGTGCTGGGAGCTGTGTTATTCCCCCTCATATATCACTGTACGGTCCCCAATCCCCTATATAATAATACCACATATCAGTGTGTGCTGGGAGCTGTGTTATTCCCCCTCATATATCACTGTACAGTCCCCTCCCCCTATATAATAATAATAGCACATATCAGTGTGTGCTGGGAGCTGTGTTATTCCCCGTCATATATCACTGTACGGTCCCCTCTCCCCTATATAATAATAATAGCACATATCAGTGTGTGCTGGGAGCTGTGTTATTCCCCCTCATATATCACTGTACGGTCCTCTCTCCCCTATATAATAATAATAGCACATAGTGTGTGCTGGGAGCTGTGTTATTCCCCCTCATATATCACTGTATAGTCCTCCCTCCCCCTATATAATAATAGCACATAGTGTGTGCTGGGAGCTGTGTTATTCCCCCTCATATATCACTGTACAGGCCCCTCTCCCCTATATAATAATAATACCACATAGTGTGTGCTGGGAGCTGTGTTATTCTCCCTCATATATCACTGTACAGTCGGCTCCTCTATATAATAATAACACATATCCATGTGTGCTGGGTTATTTCCCCTCATATATCACTGTACAGTCCCCTCTCCCCCTATATAATAATACCACATATCAGTGTGTGCTGGGAGCTGTGATATTCCCCCTCATATATCACTGTACGTTCCCCTCTCCCCTATATAATATTAATACCACATATCAGTGTGTGCTGGGGGCTGTGTTATTCCCCCTCATATATCACTGTACAGTCCTCTCTCCCCTATATAATAATAATAGCACATAGAAGTGTGTGCTGGGAGCTGTTATTCCCCCTCATATATCACTGTACGGTCACCTCTCCCCTATATAATAATAATACCACATATCAGTGAGTGCTGGGAGCTGTGTTATTCCCCGTCATATATCACTGGACGGTCCCCTCTCCCCTATATAATAATAATAGCACATATCAGTGTGTGCTGGGAGCTGTGTTATTCCCCCTCATATATCACTGTACGGTCCTCTCTCCCCTATATAATAATAATAGTACATAGTGTGTGCTGGGAGCTGTGTTATTCCCCCTCATATATCACTGTACAGTCCCCTCTCCCCCTATATAATAATAATACCACATATCAGTGTGTGCTGGGAGCTGTGTTATTCCCCCTCAGATATCACTGTACAGTCCCCTCTCCCCTATATAATAATACTACATATCAGTGTGTGCTGGGAGCTGTGTTATTCCCCCTCAGATATCACTGTACAGTCCCCTCTCCCCTATATAATAATAATACCACATATCAGTGTGTGTTGGGAGCTGTGTTATTCCCCCTCATATATCACTGTACGGTCCCCAATCCCCTATATAATAATACCACATATCAGTGTGTGCTGGGAGCTGTGTTATTCCCCCTCATATATCACTGTACAGTCCTCTCTCCCCTATATAATAATAATAGCACATATCAGTGTGTGCTGGGAGCTGTTATTCCCCCTCATATATCACTGTACGGTCACCTCTCCCCTATATAATAATAATACCACATATCAGTGTGTGCTGGGAGCTGTGTTATTCCCCGTCATATATCACTGTACGGTCCCCTCTCCCCTATATAATATTAATAGCACATATCAGTGTGTGCTGGGAGCTGTGTTATTCCCCCTCATATATCACTGTACGGTCCTCTCTCCCCTATATAATAATAATAGTACATAGTGTGTGCTGGGAGCTGTGTTATTCCCCCTCATATATCACTGTATAGTCCTCCCTCCCCCTATATAATAATAGAACATATCAGTGTGTGCTGGGAGATGTGTTATTCCCCCTCATATATCACTATACAGTCCCCTCTCCCCCTATATAATAATACCACATATCAGTGTGTGCTGGGAGCTGTGTTATTTCCCCTAATATATCACTGTACAGTCCCCTATATAATAATAATAGCACATATTAGTGTGTGCAGGTAGCTGTGTTATTCCCCCTCATATAGCACTGTACAGTCCCCTCTCCCCTATATAATAATACCACATATCAGTGTGTGCTGGGAGCTATGTTTTTCCCCCTCATATATCACTGTACAGGCCCCTCTCCCCTATATAATAATAATACCACATAGTGTGTGCTGGGAGCTGTGTTATTCTCCCTCATATATCACTGTACAGTCCGCTCTCCCCTATATAATAATACCACATATCCGTGTGTGCTGGGAGCTGTGTTATTTCCCCTCATATATCACTGTACAGTCCCCTCTTCCCCTATATAATATTAATAGCACATATTAGTGTGTGCTGGGAGCTGTGTTATTCCCCTCATATATCACTGTACAGTCCCCTCTCCCCTATATAATAATACCACATATCAGTGTGTGCTGGGAGCTGTGTTATTCTCCCTCATATATCACTGTACGGTCCCCTCTCCCCTATATAATAATAATACCACATAGTGTGTTCTGGGAGCTGTGTTATTCCCCGTCATATATCACTGTACAGTCCCCTCTCCCCTATATAATAATAATAGCACATATCAGTGTGTGCTGGGAGCTGTGTTATTCCCCCTCATATATCACTGTACAGTCCCCTCTCCCCCTATATAATAATACCACATATCAGTGTGTGCTGGGAGCTGTGTTATTCCCCCTCATATATCACTGTACGGTCCCCCCTCCCCCTATATAATAATAATACCACATATCAGTATGTGCTGGGAGCTGTGTTATTCCCCCTATTATCACTGTACGGTACCCCCTCCCCTATATAATAATACCACATATCAGTGTGTGTTGGGAGCTGTGTTATTCCCCCTCAAATATCACTGTACAGTCCCCTCTCCCCTATATAATACCACATAGTGTGTACTGGGAGCTGTGTTATTCCCCCTCATAAATCACTGAACAGTCCCCTCTCCCCCTATATAATAATAATACCACCACATATCAGTGTGTGCTGGGAGCTGTGTTATTCCCCCTCATATATCACTGTACAGTCCCCTCTCCCCCTATATAATAATAATACCACATATCAGTATGTGCTGGGAGCTGTGTTATTCCCCCTCATATATCACTGTACGGTCCCCTCTCCCTATATAATAATACCACATAGTGTATGCTGGGAGCTGTGTTATCCCCCTCATATATCACTGTACAGTCCCCTCTCCCCTATATAATAATAATAGCACATATCAGTGTGAGCTGGGAGCTGTGTTATTCCCCCTCATATATCACTATACGGTCCCCTCTCCCTCTATATAATAATAATACCACATATCAGTGTGTGCTGGAAGCTGTGTTATTCCCCCTCATATATCACTGTACAGTCACTTCTCCCCTATATAATAATATACCACATATCAGTGTGTGCTGGGAGCTGTGTTATTCCCCCTCATATATCACTGTACAGTCCCCTCTCCCCCTATATAATAATAATAGCACATATCAGTATGTGCTGGGAGCTGTGTTATTCCCCCTCATATATCACTGTACAGTCCCCTCTCCCCTATATAATAATAATACCACATATCAGTGTGTGCTGGGAGCTGTGTTATTCCCCCTCATATATCACTGTACGGTCCCCTCTCCCCTATATAATAATAATACTACATATCAGTGTGTGCTGGGAGCTGTGTTATTCCCCCTCTTATATCACTGTACGGTCCCCTCTCCCCTATATAATAATAATACCACATATCAGTGTGTGCTGGGAGCTGTGTTATTCCCCCTCATATATCACTGTACAGTCCCCTCTCCCCCTATATAATAATAATAATACCACATATCAGTGTGTGCTGGGAGCTGTGTTATTCCCCCTCAGATATCACTGTACAGTCCCTTCTCCCCTATATAATAATAATACCACATATCAGTGTGTGCTGGGAGCTATGTTATTCCCCCTCATATATCACTGTACGGTCCCCTCTCCCCTATATAATAATAATACTACATATCAGTGTGTGCTGGGAGCTGTGTTATTCCCCCTCATATATCACTGTACAGTCCCCTCTCCCCTATATAATAATAATAGCACATATCAGTGTGTGCTGGGAGCTGTGTTATTCCCCCTCATATATCACTGTACAGTGCCCTCTGCCCTATATAATAATGATAGTACATATCAGTGTGTGCTGGGAGCTGTGATATTCCCCCTCATATATCACTGTACAGTTCCCTCTCCCCAATATAATAATAATACCACATATCACTGTGTGCTGGGAGCTGTGTTATTCCCCCTCATATATCACTGTACAGTCCCCTCTCCCCTATATAATAATGATAGTACATATCAGTGTGTGCTGGGAGCTGTGTTATTCCCCCTCATATATCACTGTACGGTCCCCTCTCCCTTATATAATAATAATACTACATATCAGTGTGTGCTGGGAGCTGTGTTATTCCCCCTCATATATCACTGTACAGTCCCCTCTCCCCTATATAATAATAATACCACATATCAGTGTGTGCTGGGAGCTGTGTTATTCCCCCTCATATATCACTGTACAGTCCCCTCTCCCCTATATAATAATAATACTACATATCAGTGTGTGCTGGGAGCTGTGTTATTCCCCCTCATATATCACTGTACAGTCCCCTCTCCCCTATATAATAATGATAGTACATATCAGTGTGTGCTGGGAGCTGTGTTATTCCCCCTCATATATCACTGTACGGTCCCCTCTCCCGTATATAATAATACTACATATCAGTGTGTGCTGGGAGCTGAGTTATTCCCCCTCATATATCACTGTACAGTCCCCTCTCCCCTATATAATAATAATACCACATATCAGTGTGTCCTGGGAGCTGTGTTATTCCCCCTCATATATCACTGTACAGTCCCCTCTCCCCCTATATAATAATAATAATACTACATATCAGTGTGTGCTGGGAGCTGTGTTATTCCCCCTCAGATATCACTGTACAGTCCCCTCTCCCCTATATAATAATACTACATATCAGTGTGTGCTGGGAGCTGTGTTATTCCCCCTCAGATATCACTGTACAGTCCCCTCTCCCCTATATAATAATAATACCACATATCAGTGTGTGCTGGGAGCTGTGTTATTCCCCATCATATATCACTGTACGGTCCCCAATCCCCTATATAATAATACCACATATCAGTGTGTGCTGGGAGCTGTGTTATTCCCCCTCATATCACTGTACAGTCCCCTCCCCCTATATAATAATAATAGCACATATCAGTGTGTGTTGGGAGCTGTGTTATTCCCCGTCATATATCACTGTACGGTCCCCTCTCCCCTATATAATAATAATAGCACATATCAGTGTGTGCTGGGAGCTGTGTTATTCCCCCTCATATATCACTGTACGGTCCTCTCTCCCCTATATAATAATAATAGCACATAGTGTGTGCTGGGAGCTGTGTTATTCCCCCTCATATATCACTGTATAGTCCTCCCTCCCCCTATATAATAATAGCACATATCAGTGTGTGCTGGGAGCTGTGTTATTCCCCCTCATACATCACTGTACAGGCCCCTCTCCCCTATATAATAATAATACCACATAGTGTGTGCTGGGAGCTGTGTTATTCTCCCTCATATATCACTGTACAGTTGGCTCCTCTATATAATAATAACACATATCCATGTGTGCTGGGTTATTTCCCCTCATATATCACTGTACAGTCCCCTCTCCCCCTATATAATAATACCACATATCAGTGTGTGCTGGGAGCTGTGATATTCCCCCTCATATATCACTGTACGTTCCCCTCTCCCCTATATAATATTAATACCACATATCAGTGTGTGCTGGGGGCTGTGTTATTCCCCCTCATATATCACTGTACAGTCCTCTCTCCCCTATATAATAATAATACCACATATCAGTGAGTGCTGGGAGCTGTGTTATTCCCCATCATATATCACTGTACGGTCCCCTCTCCCCTATATAATAATAATAGCACATATCAGTGTGTGCAGGGAGCTGTGTTATTCCCCCTCATATATCACTGTACGGTCATCTCTCCCCTATATAATAATAATAGTACATAGTGTGTGCTGGGAGCTGTGTTATTCCCCCTCATATATCACTGTACAGTCCCCTCTCCCCCTATATAATAATAATAATACCACATATCAGTGTGTGCTGGGAGCTGTGTTATTCCCCCTCAGATATCACTGTACAGTCCCCTCTCCCCTATATAATAATACTACATATCAGTGTGTGCTGGGAGCTGTGTTATTCCCCCTCAGATATCACTGTACAGTCCCCTCTCCCCTATATAATAATAATACCACATATCAGTGTGTGCTGGGAGCTGTGTTATTCCCCCTCATATATCACTGTACGGTCCCCAATCCCCTATATAATAATACCACATATCAGTGTGTGCTGGGAGCTGTGTTATTCCCCCTCATATATCACTGTACAGTCCCCTCCCCCTATATAATAATAATAGCACATATAGTAGTGTGTGCTGGGAGCTGTGTTATTCCCCGTCATATATCACTGTACGGTCCCCTCTCCCCTATATAATAATAATAGCACATATCAGTGTGTGCTGGGAGCTGTGTTATTCCCCCTCATATATCACTGTACGGTCCTCTCTCCCCTATATAATAATAATAGCACATAGTGTGTGCTGGGAGCTGTGTTATTCCCCCTCATATATCACTGTATAGTTCTCCCTCCCCCTATATAATAATAGCACATATCAGTGTGTGCTGGGAGCTGTGTTATTCCCCCTCATATATCACTGTACAGGCCCCTCTCCCCTATATAATAATAATACCACATAGTGTGTGCTGGGAGCTGTGTTATTCTCCCTCATATATCACTGTACAGTCGGCTCCTCTATATAATAATAATAGCACATATCAGTGTGTGCTGGGAGCTGTTATTCCCCCTCATATATCACTGTACGGTCACCTCTCCCCTATATAATAATAATACCACATATCAGTGTGTGTTGGGAGCTGTGTTATTCCGCCTCAAATATCACTGTACAGTCCCCTCTCCCCTATATAATAATAATAGCACATATCAGTGTGTGCTGGGAGCTGTGTTATTCCCCCTCATATATCACTGTACGGTCCTCTCTCCCCTATTTAATAATAATAGTACATAGTGTGTGCTGGGAGCTGTGTTATTCCCCCTCATATATCACTGTATAGTCCTCCCTCCACCTATATAATAATAGAACATATCAGTGTGTGCTGGGAGATGTGTTATTCCCCCTCATATATCACTGTACAGTCCCCTCTCCCCCTAAATAATAATACCACATATCAGTGTGTGCTGGGAGCTGTGTTATTTCCCCTAATATATCACTGTACAGTCCCCTATATAATAATAATAGCACATATTAGTGTGTGCAGGTAGCTGTGTTATTCCCCCTCATATAGCACTGTACAGTCCCCTCTCCCCCTATATAATAATACCACATATCAGTGTGTGCTGGGAGCTATGTTTTTCCCCCTCATATATCACTGTACAGGCCCCTCTCCCCTATATAATAATAATATCACATAGTGTGTGCTGGGAGCTGTGTTATTCTCCCTCATATATCACTGTACAGTCCGCTCTCCCCTATATAATAATAGCACATATCCGTGTGTGCTGGGAGCTGTGTTATTTCCCCTCATATATCACTGTACAGTCCCCTCTTCCCCTATATAATAATAGCACATATTAGTGTGTGCTGGGAGCTGTGTTATTCCCCTCATATATCACTGTACAGTCCCCTCTCCCCTATATAATAATACCACATATCAGTGTGTGCTGGGAGCTGTGTTATTCTCCCTCATATATCACTGTATGGTCCCCTCTCCCCTATATAATAATAATACCACATATCAGTGTGTTCTGGGAGCTGTGTTATTCCCCGTTATATATCACTGTACAGTCCCCTCTCCCCTATATAATAATAATAGCACATATCAGTGTGTGCTGGGAGCTGTGTTATTCCCCCTCATATATCACTGTACAGTCCCCTCTCCCCCTATATAATAATAATACCACATATCAGTGTGTGCTGGGAGCTATGTTATTCCTCATATATCACTGTACAGTCCCCTCTCCCCCTTTATAATAATACCACATATCAGTGTGTGCTGGGAGCTGTGTTATTCCCCCTCATATCAGTATGTGCTGGGAGCTGTGTTATTCCCCCTATTATCACTGTACGGTCCCCCCTCCCCCTATATAATAATAATACCACATATCAGTATGTGCTGGGAGCTGTGTTATTCCCCCTATTATCACTGTACGGTACCCCCTCCCCTATATAATAATAATACCACATATCAGTGTGTGTTGGGAGCTGTGTTATTCCCCCTCAAATATCACTGTACAGTCCCCTCTCCCCTATATAATACCACATATCAGTGTGTACTGGGAGCTGTGTTATTCCCCCTATTATCACTGTACGGTCCCCCCTCCCCCTATATAATAATAATACCACATATCAGTGTGTGTTGGGAGCTGTGTTATTCCGCCTCAAATATCACTGTACAGTCCCCTCTCCCCTATATAATACCACATATCAGTGTGTGCTGGGAGCTGTGTTATTCCCCCTATTATCACTGTACGGTCCCCCCTCCCCCTATATAATAATAATACCACATATCAGTATGTGCTGGGAGCTGTGTTATTCCCCCTATTATCACTGTACGGTCCCCTCTCCCCTATATAATAATAATACTACATATCAGTGTGTGCTGGGAGCTGTGTTATTCCCCCTCTTATATCACTGTACGGTCCCCTCTCCCTATATAATAATAATACCACATAGTGTATGCTGGGAGCTGTGTTATCCCCCTCATATATCACTGTACAGTCCCCTCTCCCCTATATAATAATAATAGCACATATCAGTGTGAGCTGGGAGCTGTGTTATTCCCCCTCATATATCACTGTACGGTCCCCTCTCCCTCTATATAATAATAATACCACATCTCAGTGTGTGCTGGAAGCTGTGTTATTCCCCCTCATATATCACTGTACAGTCCCCTCTCCCCTATATAATAATATACCACATATCAGTGTGTGCTGGGAGCTGTGTTATTCCCCCTCATATATCACTTTACAGTCCCCTCTCCACCTATATAATAATAATAGCACATATCAGTATGTGCTGGGAGCTGTGTTATTCCCCCTCATATATCACTGTACGGTGCCCTCTCCCCTATATAATAGCAATACCACATATCAGTGTGTGCAGGGAGCGGTGTTATTCCCCCTCATATATTACTGTACAGTCCCCTCTCCCCTATATAATAATAATACCACATATCAGTGTGCTGGGAGCTGTGTTATTCCCCCTCATATATCACTGTACAGTCCCCTCTCCCCTATATAATAATAATACCACATATCAGTGTGTGCTGGGAGCTGTGTTATTCCCCCTCATATATCACTGTACGGTCCCCTCTCCCCTATATAATAATACTACATATCAGTGTGTGCTGGGAGCTGTGTTATTCCCCCTCATATATCACTGTACAGTCCCCTCTCCCCTATATAATAATAATATACTACATATCAGTGTGTGCTGGGAGCTGTGTTATTCCCCCTCATATATCACTGTACAGTCCCCTCTCCCCTATATAATAATAATAATACCACATATCAGTGTGTGCTGGGAGCAGTGTTATTCCCCCTCATATATCACTGTACAGTCCCCTCTCCCCCTATATAATAATAATAATACCACATATCAGTGTGTGCTGGGAGCTGTGTTATTCCCCCTCAGATATCACTGTACAGTCCCCTCTCCACTATAAAATAATACTACTACATATCAGTGTGTGCTGGGAGCTGTGTTATTCCCCCTCATATATCACTGTACAGTCCCCTCTACCCTATATAATAATAATACTACATATCAGTGTGTGCTGGGAGCTGTGTTATTCCCCCTCATATATCACTGTACAGTCCCCTCTCCCCTATATAATAATAATACCACATATCAGTGTGTGCTGGGAGCTGTGTTATTCCCCCTCATATATCACTGTACAGTCCCCTCTCCCCCTATATAATAATAATAATACCACATATCAGTGTGTGCTGGGAGCTGTGTTATTCCCCCTCAGATATCACTGTACAGTCCCCTCTCCCCTATATAATAATACTACATATCAGTGTCTGCTGGGAGCTGTGTTATTCCCCCTCAGATATCACTGTACAGTCCCCTCTCCCCTATATAATAATAATACCACATATCAGTTTGTGCTGGGAGCTGTGTTATTCCCCCTCATATATCACTGTACAGTCCCCTCTCCCCTATATAATAATACCACATATCAGTGTGTGCTGGGAGCTGTGTTAGTCCCCCTCATATATCACTGTACGGTCCCCTCTCCCCTATATAATAATAATACTACATATCAGTGTGTGCTGGGAGCTGTATTATTCCCCCTCATATATCACTGTACAGTCCCCTCTCCCCTATATAATAATAATAGCACATATCAGTGTGTGCTGGGAGCTGTGTTATTCCCCCTCATATATCACTGTACAGTCCCCTCTCCCCTATATAATAATAATACCACATATCAGTGTGTGCTGGGAGCTGTGTTATTTCCCCCTCATATATCACTGTACGGTCCCCTCTCCCCTATATAATAATAATACTACATATCAGTGTGTGCTGGGAGCTGTGTTATTCCCCCTCTTATATCACTGTACGGTCCCCTCTCCCTATATAATAATAATACCACATAGTGTATGCTGGGAGCTGTGTTATCCCCCTCATATATCACTGTACAGTCCCCTCTCCCCTATATAATAATAATACCACATATCAGTGTGAGCTGGGAGCTGTGTTATTCCCCCTCATATATCACTGTACGGTCCCCTCTCCCTCTATATAATAATAATACCACATCTCAGTGTGTGCTGGGAGCTGTGTTATTCCCCCTCATATATCACTGTACAGTCCCCTCTCCCCTATATAATAATATACCACATATCAGTGTGTGCTGGGAGCTGTGTTATTCCCCCTCATATATCACTGTACAGTCCCCTCTCCCCTATATAATAATAATACCACATATCAGTGTGTGCTGGGAGCTGTGTTATTCCCCCTCATATATCACTGTACAGTCCCCTCTCCCCCTATATAACAATAATAATACCACATATCAGTGTGTGCTGGGAGCTGTGTTATTCCCCCTCAGATATCACTGTACAGTCCCCTCTCCCCTATATAATAATGATAGTACATATCAGTGTGTGTTGGGAGCTGTGTTATTCCCCCTCATATATGACTGTACAGTCCCCTCTCCCCAATATAATAATAATACCACATATCACTGTGTGCTGGGAGCTGTGTTATTCCCCCTCATTTATCACTGTACAGTCCCCTCTCCCCTATATAATAATGATAGTACATATCAGTGTGTGCTGGGAGCTGTGTTATTCCCCCTCATATATCACTGTACAGTCCCCTCTCCCCTATATAATAATAATACCACATATCAGTGTGTGCTGGGAGCTGTGTTATTCCCCCTCATATATCACTGTACAGTCCCCTCTCCCCCTATATAATAATAATAATACCACATATCAGTGTGTGCTGGGAGCTGTGTTATTCCCCCTCAGATATCACTGTACAGTCCCTTCTCCCCTATATAATAATAATACCACATATCAGTGTGTGCTGGGAGCTGTGTTATTCCCCCTCATATATCACTGTACGGTCCCCTCTCCCCTATATAATAATAATACTACATATCAGTGTGTGCTGGGAGCTGTGTTATTCCCCCTCATATATCACTGTACAGTGCCCTCTCCCCTATATAATAATAATAGCACATATCAGTGTGTGCTGGGAGCTGTGTTATTCCCCCTCATATATCACTGTACAGTGCCCTCTGCCCTATATAATAATGATAGTACATATCAGTGTGTGCTGGGAGCTGTGATATTCCCCCTCATATATCACTGTACAGTTCCCTCTCCCCAATATAATAATAATACCACATATCACTGTGTGCTGGGAGCTGTGTTATTCCCCCTCATATATCACTGTACAGTCCCCTCTCCCCTATATAATAATGATAGTACATATCAGTGTGTGCTGGGAGCTGTGTTATTCCCCCTCATATATCACTGTACGGTCCCCTCTCCCTTATATAATAATAATACTACATATCAGTGTGTGCTGGGAGCTGTGTTATTCCCCCTCATATATCAACGTACAGTCCCCTCTCCCCTATATAATAATAATACCACATATCAGTGTGTGCTGGGAGCTGTGTTATTCCCCCTCATATATCACTGTACAGTCCCCTCTCCCCTATATAATAATAATACTACATATCAGTGTGTGCTGGGAGCTGTGTTATTCCCCCTCATATATCACTGTACAGTCCCCTCTCCCCTATATAATAATGATAGTACATATCAGTGTGTGCTGGGAGCTGTGTTATTCCCCCTCATATATCACTGTACGGTCCCCTCTCCCGTATATAATAATACTACATATCAGTGTGTGCTGGGAGCTGAGTTATTCCCCCTCATATATCACTGTACAGTCCCCTCTCCCCTATATAATAATAATACCACATATCAGTGTGTCCTGGGAGCTGTGTTATTCCCCCTCATATATCACTGTACAGTCCCCTCTCCCCCTATATAATAATAATAATACTACATATCAGTGTGTGCTGGGAGCTGTGTTATTCCCCCTCAGATATCACTGTACAGTCCCCTCTCCCCTATATAATAATACTACATATCAGTGTGTGCTGGGAGCTGTGTTATTCCCCCTCAGATATCACTGTACAGTCCCCTCTCCCCTATATAATAATAATACCACATATCAGTGTGTGCTGGGAGCTGTGTTATTCCCCATCATATATCACTGTACGGTCCCCAATCCCCTATATAATAATACCACATATCAGTGTGTGCTGGGAGCTGTGTTATTCCCCCTCATATATCACTGTACAGTCCCCTCCCCCTATATAATAATAATAGCACATAGTGTGTGCTGGGAGCTGTGTTATTCCCCCTCATATATCACTGTACGGTCCCCTCTCCCCTATATAATATTAATAGCACATATCAGTGTGTGTTGGGAGCTGTGTTATTCCCCGTCATATATCACTGTACGGTCCCCTCTCCCCTATATAATAATAATAGCACATATCAGTGTGTGCAAGGAGCTGTGTTATTCCCCCTCATATATCACTGTATAGTCCTCCCTCCCCCTATATAATAATAGCACATATCAGTGTGTGCTGGGAGCTGTGTTATTCCCCCTCATACATCACTGTACAGGCCCCTCTCCCCTATATAATAATAATACCACATAGTGTGTGCTGGGAGCTGTGTTATTCTCCCTCATATATCACTGTACAGTTGGCTCCTCTATATAATAATAACACATATCCATGTGTGCTGGGTTATTTCCCCTCATATATCACTGTACAGTCCCCTCTCCCCCTATATAATAATACCACATATCAGTGTGTGCTGGGAGCTGTGATATTCCCCCTCATATATCACTGTACGTTCCCCTCTCCCCTATATAATATTAATACCACATATCAGTGTGTGCTGGGGGCTGTGTTATTCCCCCTCATATATCACTGTACAGTCCTCTCTCCCCTATATAATAATAATAGCACATATCAGTGTGTGCTGGGAGCTGTTATTCCCCCTCATATATCACTGTACGGTCACCTCTTCCCTATATAATAATAATACCACAATATCAGTGAGTGCTGGGAGCTGTGTTATTCCCCGTCATATATCACTGTACGGTCCCCTCTCCCCTATATAATAATAATAGCACATATCAGTGTGTGCAGGGAGCTGTGTTATTCCCCCTCATATATCACTGTACGGTCCTCTCTCCCCTATATAATAATAATAGTACATAGTGTGTGCTGGGAGCTGTGTTATTCCCCCTCATATATCACTGTACAGTCCCCTCTCCCCCTATATAATAATAATAATACCACATATCAGTGTGTGCTGGGAGCTGTGTTATTCCCCCTCAGATATCACTGTACAGTCCCCTCTCCCCTATATAATAATACTACATATCAGTGTGTGCTGGGAGCTGTGTTATTCCCCCTCAGATATCACTGTACAGTCCCCTCTCCCCTATATAATAATAATACCACATATCAGTGTGTGCTGAGAGCTGTGTTACTCCCCCTCATATATCACTGTACGGTCCCCAATCCCCTATATAATAATACCACATATCAGTGTGTGCTGGGAGCTGTGTTATTCCCCCTCATATATCACTGTACAGTCCCCTCCCCTATATAATAATAATAGCACATATAGTAGTGTGTGCTGGGAGCTGTGTTATTCCCCGTCATATATCACTGTACGGTCCCCTCTCCCCTATATAATAATAATAGCACATATCAGTGTGTGCTGGGAGCTGTGTTATTCCCCCTCATATATCACTGTACGGTCCTCTCTCCCCTATATAATAATAGCACATAGTGTGTGCTGGGAGCTGTGTTATTCCCCCTCATATATCACTGTATAGTTCTCCCTCCCCCTATATAATAATAGCACATATCAGTGTGTGCTGGGAGCTGTGTTATTCCCCCTCATATATCACTGTACAGGCCCCTCTCCCCTATATAATAATAATACCACATAGTGTGTGCTGGGAGCTGTGTTATTCTCCCTCATATATCACTGTACAGTCGGCTCCTCTATATAATAATAATAGCACATATCAGTGTGTGCTGGGAGCTGTTATTCCCCCTCATATATCACTGTACGGTCACCTCTTCCCTATATAATAATAATACCACATATCAGTGTGTGCTGGGAGCTGTGTTATTCCCCGTCATATATCACTGTACGGTCCTCTCTCCCCTATTTAATAATAATAGTACATAGTGTGTGCTGGGAGCTGTGTTATTCCCCCTCATATATCACTGTATAGTCCTCCCTCCACCTATATAATAATAGAACATATCAGTGTGTGCTGGGAGATGTGTTATTCCCCCTCATATATCACTGTACAGTCCCCTCTCCCCCTAAATAATAATACCACATATCAGTGTGTGCTGGGAGCTGTGTTATTTCCCCTAATATATCACTGTACAGTCCCCTATATAATAATAATAGCACATATTAGTGTGTGCAGGTAGCTGTGTTATTCCCCCTCATATAGCACTGTACAGTCCCCTCTCCCCTATATAATAATACCACATATCAGTGTGTGCTGGGAGCTATGTTTTTCCCCCTCATATATCACTGTACAGGCCCCTCTCCCCTATATAATAATAATATCACATAGTGTGTGCTGGGAGCTGTGTTATTCTCCCTCATATATCACTGTACAGTCCGCTCTCCCCTATATAATAATAGCACATATCCGTGTGTGCTGGGAGCTGTGTTATTTCCCCTCATATATCACTGTAGAGTCCCCTCTTCCCCTATATAATAATAGCACATATTAGTGTGTGCTGGGAGCTGTGTTATTCCCCTCATATATCACTGTACAGTCCCCTCTCCCCTATATAATAATACCACATATCAGTGTGTGCTGGGAGCTGTGTTATTCTCCCTCATATATCACTGTATGGTCCCCTCTCCCCTATATAATAATAATACCACATATCAGTGTGTTCTGGGAGCTGTGTTATTCCCCGTCATATATCACTGTACAGTCCCCTCTCCCCTATATAATAATAATAGCACATATCAGTGTGTGCTGGGAGCTGTGTTATTCCCCCTCATATATCACTGTACAGTCCCCTCTCCCCCTATATAATAATAATACCACATATCAGTGTGTGCTGGGAGCTATGTTATTCCTCATATATCACTGTACAGTCCCCTCTCCCCCTTTATAATAATACCACATATCAGTGTGTGCTGGGAGGTGTGTTATTCCCCCTCATATCAGTATGTGCTGGGAGCTGTGTTATTCCCCCTATTATCACTGTACGGTCCCCCCTCCCCCAATATAATAATAATACCACATATCAGTATGTGCTGGGAGCTGTGTTATTCCCCCTATTATCACTGTACGGTACCCCCCTCCCCTATATAATAATAATACCACATATCAGTGTGTGTTGGGAGCTGTGTTATTCCCCCTCAAATATCACTGTACAGTCCCCTCTCCCCTATATAATACCACATATCAGTGTGTACTGGGAGCTGTGTTATTCCCCCTATTATCACTGTACGGTCCCCCCTCCCCCTATATAATAATAATACCACATATCAGTGTGTGTTGGGAGCTGTGTTATTCCGCCTCAAATATCACTGTACAGTCCCCTCTCCCCTATATAATACCACATATCAGTGTGTGCTGGGAGCTGTGTTATTCCCCCTATTATCACTGTACGGTCCCCCCTCCCCCTATATAATAATAATACCACATATCAGTATGTGCTGGGAGCTGTGTTATTCCCCCTATTATCACTGTACGGTCCCCTCTCCCCTATATAATAATAATACTACATATCAGTGTGTGCTGGGAGCTGTGTTATTCCCCCTCTTATATCACTGTACGGTCCCCTCTCCCTATATAATAATAATACCACATAGTGTATGCTGGGAGCTGTGTTATCCCCCTCATATATCACTGTACAGTCCCCTCTCCCCTATATAATAATAATAGCACATATCAGTGTGAGCTGGGAGCTGTCTTATTCCCCCTCATATATCACTGTACGGTCCCCTCTCCCTCTATATAATAATAATACCACATCTCAGTGTGTGCTGGAAGCTGTGTTATTCCCCCTCATATATCACTGTACAGTCCCCTCTCCCCTATATAATAATATACCACATATCAGTGTGTGCTGGGAGCTGTGTTATTCCCCCTCATATATCACTGTACAGTCCCCTCTCCCCCTATATAATAGCAATACCACATATCAGTGTGTGCAGGGAGCGGTGTTATTCCCCCTCATATATTACTGTACAGTCCCCTCTCCCCTATATAATAATAATACCACATATCAGTGTGCTGGGAGCTGTGTTATTCCCCCTCATATATCACTGTACAGTCCCCTCTCCCCTATATAATAATAATACCACATATCAGTGTGTGCTGGGAGCTGTGTTATTCCCCCTCATATATCACTGTACGGTCCCCTCTCCCCTATATAATAATACTACATATCAGTGTGTGCTGGGAGCTGTGTTATTCCCCCTCATATATCACTGTACAGTCCCCTCTCCCCTATATAATAATAATACTACATATCAGTGTGTGCTGGGAGCTGTGTTATTCCCCCTCATATATCACTGTACAGTCCCCTCTCCCCTATATAATAATAATACCACATATCAGTGTGTGCTGGGAGCAGTGTTATTCCCCCTCATATATCACTGTACAGTCCCCTCTCCCCCTATATAATAATAATAATACCACATATCAGTGTGTGCTGGGAGCTGTGTTATTCCCCCTCAGATATCACTGTACAGTCCCCTCTCCCCTATATAATAATAATACTACATATCAGTGTGTGCTGGGAGCTGTGTTATTCCCCCTCATATATCACTGTACAGTCCCCTCTCCCCTATAAAATAATAATACTACATATCAGTGTGTGCTGGGAGCTGTGTTATTCCCCCTCATATATCACTGTACAGTCCCCTCTACCCTATATAATAATAATACTACATATCAGTGTGTGCTGGGAGCTGTGTTATTCCCCCTCATATATCACTGTACAGTCCCCTCTCCCCTATATAATAATAATACCACATATCAGTGTGTGCTGGGAGCAGTGTTATTCCCCCTCATATATCACTGTACAGTCCCCTCTCCCCCTATATAATAATAATAATACCACATATCAGTGTGTGCTGGGAGCTGTGTTATTCCCCCTCAGATATCACTGTACAGTCCCCTCTCCCCTATATAATAATACCACATATCAGTGTGTGCTGGGAGCTATGTTTTTCCCCCTCATATATCACTGTACAGGCCCCTCTCCCCTATATAATAATAATATCACATAGTGTGTGCTGGGAGCTATGTTATTCCCCCTCATATATCACTGTACGGTCCCCTCTCCCCTATATAATAATAATACTACATATCAGTGTGTGCTGGGAGCTGTGTTATTCCCCCTCATATATCACTGTACAGTCCCCTCTCCCCTATATAATAATAATAGCACATATCAGTGTGTGCTGGGAGCTGTGTTATTCCCCCTCATATATCACTGTACAGTGCCCTCTGCCCTATATAATAATGATAGTACATATCAGTGTGTGCTGGGAGCTGTGATATTCCCCCTCATATATCACTGTACAGTTCCCTCTCCCCAATATAATAATAATACCACATATCACTGTGTGCTGGGAGCTGTGTTATTCCCCCTCATATATCACTGTACAGTCCCCTCTCCCCTATATAATAATGATAGTACATATCAGTGTGTGCTGGGAGCTGTGTTATTCCCCCTCATATATCACTGTACGGTCCCCTCTCCCTTATATAATAATAATACTACATATCAGTGTGTGCTGGGAGCTGTGTTATTCCCCCTCATATATCACTGTACAGTCCCCTCTCCCCTATATAATAATAATACCACATATCAGTGTGTGCTGGGAGCTGTGTTATTCCCCCTCATATATCACTGTACAGTCCCCTCTCCCCTATATAATAATAATACTACATATCAGTGTGTGCTGGGAGCTGTGTTATTCCCCCTCATATATCACTGTACAGTCCCCTCTCCCCTATATAATAATGATAGTACATATCAGTGTGTGCTGGGAGCTGTGTTATTCCCCCTCATATATCACTGTACGGTCCCCTCTCCCGTATATAATAATACTACATATCAGTGTGTGCTGGGAGCTGAGTTATTCCCCCTCATATATCACTGTACAGTCCCCTCTCCCCTATATAATAATAATACCACATATCAGTGTGTCCTGGGAGCTGTGTTATTCCCCCTCATATATCACTGTACAGTCCCCTCTCCCCCTATATAATAATAATAATACTACATATCAGTGTGTGCTGGGAGCTGTGTTATTCCCCCTCAGATATCACTGTACAGTCCCCTCTCCCCTATATAATAATACTACATATCAGTGTGTGCTGGGAGCTGTGTTATTCCCCCTCAGATATCACTGTACAGTCCCCTCTCCCCTATATAATAATAATACCACATATCAGTGTGTGCTGGGAGCTGTGTTATTCCCCATCATATATCACTGTACGGTCCCCAATCCCCTATATAATAATACCACATATCAGTGTGTGCTGGGAGCTGTGTTATTCCCCCTCATATCACTGTACAGTCCCCTCCCCCTATATAATAATAATAGCACATATCAGTGTGTGTTGGGAGCTGTGTTATTCCCCGTCATATATCACTGTACGGTCCCCTCTCCCCCTATATAATAATAATAGCACATATCAGTGTGTGCTGGGAGCTGTGTTATTCCCCCTCATATATCACTGTACGGTCCTCTCTCCCCTATATAATAATAATAGCACATAGTGTGTGCTGGGAGCTGTGTTATTCCCCCTCATATATCACTGTATAGTCCTCCCTCCCCCTATATAATAATAGCACATATCAGTGTGTGCTGGGGAGCTGTGTTATTCCCCCTCATACATCACTGTACAGGCCCCTCTCCCCTATATAATAATAATACCACATAGTGTGTGCTGGGAGCTGTGTTATTCTCCCTCATATATCACTGTACAGTTGGCTCCTCTATATAATAATAACACATATCCATGTGTGCTGGGTTATTTCCCCTCATATATCACTGTACAGTCCCCTCTCCCCCTATATAATAATACCACATATCAGTGTGTGCTGGGAGCTGTGATATTCCCCCTCATATATCACTGTACGTTCCCCTCTCCCCTATATAATATTAATACCACATATCAGTGTGTGCTGGGGGCTGTGTTATTCCCCCTCATATATCACTGTACAGTCCTCTCTCCCCTATATAATAATAATACCACATATCAGTGAGTGCTGGGAGCTGTGTTATTCCCCATCATATATCACTGTACGGTCCCCTCTCCCCTATATAATAATAATAGCACATATCAGTGTGTGCAGGGAGCTGTGTTATTCCCCCTCATATATCACTGTACGGTCATCTCTCCCCTATATAATAATAATAATACCACATATCAGTGTGTGCTGGGAGCTGTGTTATTCCCCCTCAGATATCACTGTACAGTCCCCTCTCCCCTATATAATAATACTACATATCAGTGTGTGCTGGGAGCTGTGTTATTCCCCCTCAGATATCACTGTACAGTCCCCTCTCCCCTATATAATAATAATACCACATATCAGTGTGTGCTGGGAGCTGTGTTATTCCCCCTCATATATCACTGTACGGTCCCCAATCCCCTATATAATAATACCACATATCAGTGTGTGCTGGGAGCTGTGTTATTCCCCCTCATATATCACTGTACAGTCCCCTCCCCCTATATAATAATAATAGCACATATAGTAGTGTGTGCTGGGAGCTGTGTTATTCCCCGTCATATATCACTGTACGGTCCCCTCTCCCCTATATAATAATAATAGCACATATCAGTGTGTGCTGGGAGCTGTGTTATTCCCCCTCATATATCACTGTACGGTCCTCTCTCCCCTATATAATAATAATAGCACATAGTGTGTGCTGGGAGCTGTGTTATTCCCCCTCATATATCACTGTATAGTTCTCCCTCCCCCTATATAATAATAGCACATATCAGTGTGTGCTGGGAGCTGTGTTATTCCCCCTCATATATCACTGTACAGGCCCCTCTCCCCTATATAATAATAATACCACATAGTGTGTGCTGGGAGCTGTGTTATTCTCCCTCATATATCACTGTACAGTCGGCTCCTCTATATAATAATAATAGCACATATCAGTGTGTGCTGGGAGCTGTTATTCCCCCTCATATATCACTGTACGGTCACCTCTCCCCTATATAATAATAATACCACATATCAGTGTGTGTTGGGAGCTGTGTTATTCCGCCTCAAATATCACTGTACAGTCCCCTCTCCCCTATATAATAATAATAGCACATATCAGTGTGTGCTGGGAGCTGTGTTATTCCCCCTCATATATCACTGTACGGTCCTCTCTCCCCTATTTAATAATAATAGTACATAGTGTGTGCTGGGAGCTGTGTTATTCCCCCTCATATATCACTGTATTAGTCCTCCCCTCCCTATATAATAATAGAACATATCAGTGTGTGCTGGGAGATGTGTTATTCCCCCTCATATATCACTGTACAGTCCCCTCTCCC